>DWNE01007311.1:0-12349 GCA_018249875.1 Cecropterus toxeus | reverse complement strand
AAAAAATTTAGCAATGCTTTTTGTTAGTATCCTTTTACTAAAAAAGTAATAAAATTTTAAACTTCATTTATTAAAAAGATTATATACGAGTTTTAGAGACAGAACCTACATCATTAACTTGAAATAGATGAATTTTGAATTGTGCGGTTCTTCATGTAATGCAGCGATATGTAGAAAGCACAAAGGTGTGTCTGTTGCAATTTAATTTCCAGTTGCATGTTTTAAGTGTTTGTGTCACGGTTGCAATTTTTCCGCGAATTACATTTTCGCAACACTAATATTTATGTCCGGTTGCGAGAATTACGTGTTTACTATGCATTACAATTAATTTGAAACGGATTCATAAATCAAGTCGGATGCGCGATAAAAATGCGCTATCTATGCTAATTTGTGTATTCAGTATAATTGTACTCTGCGCTAATTATTGATATAAAATTTAATAGTTAAAAAACTAACAGAGTTCACTGTGACTATTTGTTAAATACCTCCTGGGTTCTTACTCTCTTCTCTTCTATATTTATGTTGTAGTGTTTAGTCCTTTGTAAGTACCTCAATTTAATAGCCCTTTATGTGAAATGGATATTTTATCGGTTTATAATCGAGTTTTTTTAAACTGTCCGACTAGTTTCTGCTGTTCATGGATAGGATTGGTGTCTTATCTCAGGTTGTCCACGGAATCTATGCCTGAAGATTTATTCTGCACGTATCTTTATATCACCGTATTATTCAAACCTAACGTAACCCAACCAAACTGGTAACATTATATAGCTTATGACACTATGCAAACTGAGACGATTGTAATGATATGTCATACGTCACACACTGTCAAGCCGTTTGGGCTGTAGCGTGTGCCAAAGAACTGGACATACAAACAAACATACCAACCCTCGAAAAAAAAACATTACTCTTCATCTGACACAGTCGGGTAAATACATTTCACGCTACCGGGCATATAACCTTCACTATCTACATTTGACTACTTTCGACATCTGGATTTACCTGGACGCCCGGGGCTTCCCGAGTCTCGTATTTCCCGTACGCAGATCGATTCTGTCTATCTGTTTGGTGCAATGTAGTTCTCTATTTCTGTACGATCTGTTTCAATTCAATGTACATTTACGAATTGTTTTTCGATAGATTTTGTTTCGATTCTAGGATGCTTATGTCCTGATTCAGGATAAAACAGTCGCGAAATGGTAGCAACATATTAAAAAATTGTTTAAGCGCAGGTCCGTGTCGTGTTTTGATAGTAATTCATGGAGTGAAATACGCCACCGGTCTGATATGCGATGGGTTCCGGGTTCGATTCTCGGCCAGACAGACATCTGAATGATGTATTTAGATTTTGTTGTGGGTCTTGGTGTTCGTGTATTCGTCTTTATGCGACCGTAGTATAGACACTATAGACGACGCAGGATAAAATCCTAGTATTGGGCTATGAGTGTACAAAAGCGTTATATATCATTGAAAAATACGAATGAAATCTATTTAGTGGTTTCTAAGACTATTAAGCCATAGTGGCGCAACCACACTATTCAGTGGCGTAGCGAGGAGGGGGGGCGGAGGGACGGTCCGCCCCGGGCGGCACTAATTTTGAGGGGCGCCAGAAACAGATCTGGTGGCGGCAAAAACAGATATGGCAATCTTGTTTTGTCATCAAGTTAGATATTTAGTCGTCAAGGTAGATATTGTTTTTTTTATTGGTTGTCAAAATTTGTATGATGTGTGGCAAGTTCAACTTCCGTCCCGGGCGGCGTAAGCCCACGCTACGCCACTGACACAAATGTCTAGTCTTAGAAATTGCGTACCAGTAGTGCCTAGCTCTGAAATAATAATGGGGTTGCGACGAATTATAACTACTTTCCAGCCGGAAAATAGTATCTTTTTCACGTGTAGGTGAGTTTAAAAGATGGTGCGGTCGTCTGTTGACATAAACTTATATTTGTACACGAAAGTTTTAAGCGGTTGTTATGTCTTTCATAAACTTGCTCGGTCCGTGAGTTGCGACTTATTCTTGTACGTTTCTGTAGCAAACACTTGTGTCATGGAAATGTTCTTAGAAATTTTCCAGATTTTGTCGAATGTTATTCGGATATTTTACATTTTTTAATAGCTGGTTACTTAACCAAGTATGAATTTCATTGTGTAACCGGGCCAATGTTCCATCCCAAAGTTCACATACTACCGCTCTTGTTGTATTTTTATTCTATTAATATTGTTTCTTCTCAACTCTTAATGATTACAAAAAATATATTAAAACAATCCTTTGTAATCCTATATAATATTTTAAGATTATCCATTTATCATTATTTACTATGCATGCATATATTATTGTTTGTTAAGTGATTGTATAAGATTTTGAGGAATAAATGATCTTCAACGGTAAAGTTAACATCGGGCAAAGGGTACTTCACGTTCAAGGTAGTATTCTACAGTGTTATGCACTGTAATGTTCTGGTCTAAAAAGTGTGGTAAGGGAGACTTTTAGTTCCAGTTAGTCAGTTCTGATTAAGCAAAAACAGAAATATCTTCAGGTTTGAAACCTGAAGATATTTCTGTGTTTTTTTGTTTTTTTTACTTTTAAAATTGAAATTAATTCGATACAACTATAGTTATTTTTCCGTGAGTAGGTACATAAAAGTATGCACTGCAATCAGTTCTACTATTTCTAGAAAAAGGCTATCGTACGCATGACAAAAAAGGGAAACAAACCGCATACATTTAAGTGAAGGCATTGCATTAACATCGCACACGCGTGCGTATTTATCGCAAGTGTTTACGAAACATCGAGATGTAGGCAAAGCACACCGGTTCACCTTGACTTTTGGCGGCACCACCGCACCGCCCCGCGGCCTACACTTGCTGTAGTGTAGTTCCATCCTGAATATCATCAAGAAGGAATAACAGCATTTATAATAAGTGAAATTACGCCAAGCATGTCGAGACGGAAAAGTATTGGTGTAACGTTTTTTGTAACGGTATCTGTTACGCTGGAGCGTTACGTTAGGGTAGTTATTATTTATTATTGTTGATTAATTGAACGGCAAAGGAAAACATCGTGAGGCACATCGAAAAGTTTTCTAAAAAAAAAAGGTGTGTGAACTCTACCAGTTTGGCCAGCGTGGTGGAAAATTCTCTCATTCTCTGAAAAGACCCATGCCCAGCAGTTGGACAATAATCGGTTTACGATGAATTGATATGATACGATATGATGCACACGCATGTGTGCATAAAATTTTGAAATATTTTTCTGTCTACTTACGTTAGTGTCTTGCGTAGGCACGAATCTAACCAGCCACATGTAAGACATCTCTTCTAAGGTTGATTTACTATAATCATTTCAATTAAATTTAGAAAACCAATAGTTTAAATCTTTGATTAAGATGTAGCATACTTTTTACTGTGGTAAACACAATCCAAGCGAGCGGAGCGAGAAACAACTAGCCAGTAATATTTCTCGTCTCTATAATCGAAACGATCAATAAACTCGATTACACGATAACATTACCACATCTCTACGCATCGTACCGTTCGTCGGCCGGGATGGACGAAATCGTAAGTGAACGTGCAAGTGTGGCCTTGCGTTTTTTGTTGCGATATTCGGTAGCCGGTGACGTAAGCGGGCGATCGCGGAATCGTAAATCGATTGGCTCTGTACATCCGATGGCGTGCGAAGTTTTTTTTTGTTTTTGGGGTTTCGTATCCAAAGGGTATAAACGAGACCCGAGACTAAGACTCCGCTGTCTGTTTGTCTGTCACCAGGCGTAATATCATGAACCGTGATAGCTAGACAGTTGAATTTTTTACAAATGGAGTAATTTTGTTGCGCTATAATAAGGAATAAATTAAATATTTAAGTGGGGCGTGATTTTATTGCCGATTTTTATAGATAACGGTACGGAACCCTTCGTGTGCAAGATCGTCTGGCACTTGCCCGGTTTTTTTAATACATTTACTAAAGTACCTAGGACCTGCGAGTTGTACGTATAAGTTTTTTTGTTACCAATAATTTATTTTTCCTCTATTCAAACCTTTTAATTTTTTTAGACTAAAATTTTTGGAAATCTATCTCCACATCGTGGAGCAGTAAGTTAAGTTGATAATGGATATAGACGAAGCAACTAAATAGACTCCTAACAACTTGTAACACGAAATTGATTCATGAAATCTCCGTGGTATGCGGGGACAGAGAACGCTCGCTAATTGGCTGGCACGGGGGCGCCATAATTATGATGAGTCTAATAATATTTGTAGGCGTGGCTTGACATCACAGAACAAACAAAATGCGCGATGAGTCACGTGGTGTGGTCATCATACCCGTCAGACATGCAGCGTTCCGTGTTCAATCCCTGGCTAGGCAAATATTTCATTGATAAGTTTAGATTTCGGGCGGATTAATAAAATTATTGACGAATCAAAATTTATCAAACATCTGGAGTGTAGAAATAGTAACGGTAATAAATCGGCTAAGTGCGAGTCGGACTCGCGCTCGAAAGCTAAGCAAAACGGCAAAACATCAGGTTTGTTGTATGGGCCCCCGGTTAAATATTCATTTTATATTAATTTGACTACTTATTTTTAAAGTATATATATAACTAAATATTCCGTAAATATTTCAAACGTCTACCTGTCGCCGTTATTAAGATCCAGCCAAAAAAACACGTTGTATAAAAGCCCACCTTAAGAATTTATTTTATTGTGTTTTTAGTTATTTATTGTTTTATTTATTATTATAGCGGCAACAGAAATACATCATCTGTGAAAATTTCAACTGTCTAGCCATCACGGTTCATGAGATACAGCCTGGTGACAGACAGACGGACAGGCGGACAACGGAATCTTAGTAATAGGATTCCGTATGTACCATTTGGGTACAAAACCGTAAAAAGAAAATAAAATTCACAATTTTATGTTCAATGTAAGTAAAGTTATTAATTTACTTATTAGAAAACAGAGCAATGCAAGTAATTTCTTGAACTTGCAGTGTTTACTATATGTCGCATTACTGGCTTTTACTTACCACTAGTCAGAAGTGGCTCTCTATAAATTTATAATATTAAGCTATAAATTGTAGTGTGCTTCGATCATTTCGTTTGATGACTTGGTTCACCGCGAATGGGTATACGACACGCGATAAAAGGCGGAAAGGAAATAAATTTATGAAGGTAGATCTTAAAGTTAGAAAGTTGAGGTTCTACTGCCATTTTTGAAGGTGGAACCCTTTGTGGAACAAGTCCTGACGTATCAACGTCACTTGTTCTGCCTAACAACAGTTTTAAGCGCTTAAATATGATATAAAACAGTCAACTATATCAATATATAAAATAGTGAAAGTATTATAATAATTTTACTAGCTTTCATTTAATATCCATATTGTCGTGAGAATAAAATCTCGTCCCTACCCTCCTTTTCCCACATTTTCAGATTTACTTTTTTAATTATATAGGATATGTCAGGGGTCGGCAACCTGTGGCTCGCAAGCCACATGCGGCTCTTTGGACGTGAAGCCTCTTTAGTTCCACACTCAATAATAAACTTAGCATAAATAGGTTATTTATAGATAGCAAAAAATGTGGCTCTTTAACACCTTTGAAATTTGCAATTTTTACTCTCGACTCAAAAGGTAGCCAACCCATGGGATATGTTACTATGCAAACCGGGACGATTTTAATAAAATGTCATACCTCACAATCCGTCAAGCCGTTTGGGCTGTAGCGTGTGCCAAGGAAATTCATACATACATACATACATACGAGTGAAAAACATTATTCTGACGCAGTCGAGTAATAAATTAAATTATTATTTCGTCTACGGTGAAACAGGTGCCATATTGACAGGTTTCACTGGCCAGTAATTGCGCCACTTACAGTAATTGATGTTTTGTTTGCCATCAGCCTGAATTGTCTGTGAGCCATTCGGAGTAATAACAAGGTAATTTTGTATTGATTCTTCGCCCGCTTGGGGAAAACGTTGAAGTATTTGCAACGAATATTTTCAATTTATTTTTGATGACCCAATTTCTCAAGTTTAAACACTTTTAATAGCATTTTCAAAAGGAGAAATTTATACGTAAATTTTATTTGAATATTTAATATTATATTTGTAACTGTGTCAAGTCTATAGTTTGTGGGTAGTTTTTAATAAACAATACATATTTTTTAAGTGCGGTTTCCATATATAAGAAAATTAAATATATGAAGTGTTAAAATAATATATGAAGTGTTTAAATTCTCCAAGCAGACTTATTGAGATTTTTAACACGGTATTTATAAGAAGAACATAAGTACTATAGGTACCTACTTTGCAAAGTAAGGTCAGACTAAACTTACAAGGAACTTGGGGACTGAATTTGCAATCTATTTTTTTTTAATTTTAGAGATTATATTAGAAGATCAACGTACAAAATGCCTCGAAAAGGTATATGTATTATGTCGCTAATAAAAAAACAAACGACGATTAACCTTCAACTTATTCATATGGTATTATGCCAAGCCTCTATTAACCCAACCATAACTTACAAAGTAATCTTAATAACTCCCAAATCACGTATATGTTAACCAAACTGGCACGGGCTCAGTCAATCGATAGGTAATATTATAGACATTTCTGTCGAACCCAAATACCCTAATTCTGATTCAACAGACACGAGTTTGACGTTCAGACGTGCCCTTTATGTGAGAGCGTTCAGTCAAAGTTAATCCTTACCATAGAGTAAGTATGTAAGAGAAATGGCGTGCAAACATAACTAGCTGTATGTTTCTTCTTATTATCTTTTGTATTTTGTACATATCGCACCTTTGTAATTATACTACGCTTATTTTAATCCATCTGTCAGCCTATTTAGGTCTTCTGGACAGCGTCAGGGACATGCGATAACAACTTGTCTATTGAGGCATCAATTGCTATGCTAAAAATAAGATGCATTGAGAACATGAATCCCAGTGAAAACGTTTATTCGTTTAACATAGGAACATAGTTTCTTTAAGTTAATGAAATAAACAATTGACTGAGGAAAAACCGCGTATGCAACATTTTGTGTAAGTCACTTCTAGTCTTTATTTGTGTCTGTGATCCCTTACTGTACCTACTGAGATGTTTATACCTGACTTTACAACATACAGGACGTATAAACAACTAAACCTATGTACGTAGCGCAAGTCTTCCCTTAATAGGAAAACTCGTGTATTTTAGTGTGTTCATATATTATGTGAAGTCATTCGAGGAAGGAAAATAAAGTCGATGATCACTTTAATTATGTCAGGGCCACGGAGAAGCCTTATTTTTTTTTAATTTTAATTATATAAAGGACTTTAATAGTTATTTTTGTGTATTTTATTATATAATGTTGTGTCTGCGACTGTATAGTAAACCACTAGACATTGCTCCCTCTTTAATATGAATGTATTTTACACGGGAGCTCATATTTTTGTTATTACGTTTTTACTTAAATCGTAATGTATATAAGACTGAAGTAGCAAACGAGTATGTAGTCCAGTGATAGCCGTAAATTTTGCTTGCATGTAGGTTACTTTTGATTTCAATATTTTGAACATTTTAAAGATGGCGTATTTTAATGATCGTAATCGTAGAGAAGCGCGTGTACTTCAGTTAGTGTATATATTTTGTACAAGAATCTGCAAGGCTGTCTATGTATGCATAAGTTAGTTTTCGAAAGCACGGTACATGCAGTCTTGATTAGGGATGTTATGGATATGAGATTTCGGATCTATGTAGATACGGATATAGATATGCGAATAATATTATACCGGTTTCGGATATGTTATCAGATATGTAATTATTTCAGACAAGCAGTGCCACGTAGTTTCAGGCGCGTTTATTAGAGAACAATAAAAAAAAAATAGCGTGATCTTATATAGCCTAAAGCCTTCCACGATGAAACTATTCAACACAAGAGTAATATATCAATTCGAACCAGTTGTTCCTGAGATTAGAGCGTTCAACCAAACAAACTCTACTGCTTTATAATATTAATATAGATTATATTACATTCGGATAGTTTCGGATATATTTTTAAGGGATTTTAAACGTAAAAAACAAATAGGTAATAATTTAGTTTTGTTTCTATGTTATCATTTGCTCTTACAGTATATATCAGTTATTATAATAGGTACCTAATCAATTTAACTGTTATTTACTAAAACTAAAAAACATGTCTCAAAACATATCCGAGATTAACCGAAACTTTTATATCTGATACGGTCTGATACAATTTTTATTTCGGATATCCATAGTTTCGGTTACGGTTATAAGCTTCATAACATCCCTGGTTTTGATCACGGCCATTGTCGGCGTCGCCTTTTGTCCCAATCGTTAATTGAAAACACCTAAAAATGGGAACGAGATTCGAAGTAATCAAGCCTGTGTTTTCCGTCGGATGAAAAAGGAAAAGTACCATTATTCGACGTATTTTTGATATTTTTTTTATAAGATTACTTGAATCATAAGGGATGTTACGAAAAAATCTTTGTCATCGAGTACTATTAGGTTTTAAGGTAGTGATTCTTTTTTACAAAGAAGATAAAATTATTGTGTTCTGGTTTGTTCGGAGTGATATTTAGGTATGTCTGTCATATATTAATATAGTATTTTACTAAAACTCACATGGGGGCGGTCAAAATCTATACTGTTTTTGTATATGATTCTTTCACAATTCTTCCGTTTTTTTCTCTTAGTTACATTTGGATGCCACTTGCAATAAATTTACTTACTTATTTACTTGCTGTATGGGTGTAATATAGCGCTACTGCCCTCTCTTCCCGTGGATGTCGTAGGAGGCAACTAAATGACAAAAATTCAAGAGATAGACGGCAGCATCTTAGAAATGACGGCACATACACGCATACCGACCAGTTGGAGAGGCTTACGTCCAGTTTTGCACCAAAAAACCAGGTGGTTGAACCAACGTAGTTCGACCGGGGATGTATCACCACCACACCTATTTCTAGCGTGAAGCAATTCTTACGTTTTGGTCGAAATGTGTGGTTACCGGCTCACTTAGGCGACATGAGGCGACCATCTCAGTCCTCTAGAGTAGCAGCACTGAGCGCATTTTGATTGATTTTATATAGAAATCTTGTTCTATTTTAAGTTGCTTACAGATTTGCTAAGTGGTAGAACCAATGTAGTTCGACCGGGGATGTACCAACGCCACACCTATTTCTAGCGTGAAGCACTTCTTGCGTTTCAGTGGTTTAGTGGTTTGGCGTTGGTGTGGTTGCCGGTTTACTTTTATATGAGGCGACCATCTCAGTCCTCGGGAGTAACACCGCATCTGTGGTCGACTTCAGATAGAACCCCTGTTCTATATGAAGTTGCTTGCATGTGTCCGTGGGCGGCAGTAACCACTTACCATGAGATGGGCTGCTTGCTCGTTTGCTACTTCAAATTTATAAAAAAAAATATGTCCATGGGCGGCAGCAACCACTTACCACCAGGTAGTCTGCATGCTCCTTTGCTATTTTAATCTGATAAAAAAATTATAAAAGGCTGTGGGATCTATAGATGGATGGAACTTGATATAGAGTTGAAATTTTAACATGGATAAGTCAACGGAATTGGAATGAAACTTTTAAACGGAATTCATTTAGTTAATGTACGTACACTGTATTGACAGTTACACTTACTGGAAACAAAGTGGTGAAAACAGCTGATTGCTTCTACGGAAAAACATAAAACTGTGACACGCCACCATGTATGAATTGTGTGCAATAAAATATAATGGCGCAAACATATCGGACGCCATGTGTTGTTTCAAACATTTAGTTTTTGTTTTTTTATTTGCACAAACTGTAATTAAAATGAAATGGATAGTTTTGGTGCTGTGTTTTTTGTTTGTTTATGGGAGTGGACTGTGATTTTATAATCTACATAGCTCTATGCTCTATCTCCATATTGTAGGTTGATAGCTATTGTTAACTAGTCCATTCCTGCGGTTTTGCGTCGATTACGTATTTACCCGACTGCGTCCGAAGGCAAGTAATGTTTTTCGGGTAAATGTATGTAGGTATTTATGCATGTTTATATGTATGTACCTATGTCCATTTCTTTGGCACGCGCTACAGCCCAAACGGCTTGACGGATTGTGACGTGTTACATATCATTAGAATACAGCGACATCCGACCAGCACTTTTTGCGTGAAAGAATAACAAACACACATACGTCCTCACAAATATTCGTAATAATCTATACTATCTATACTAATATTACAAAGCAGTAGAGTTTGTTTGGTTGAATGCGCTAATCTCAGGAACTACTGGTTCGAATTGAAAAATCTTTTTGTGTTGAATGGTAAATTTATCATGGAAGGCTTTAGGCTATGTAACATCACGCTGTGTTTGTTTGTTTAAAGAATAATAGATTGTTCTCTAATAAACGCGAGTGAAACTGCGTGGCACAGCTAGTACTTAATAATAAATTAGTAAGGTTTAACAAAAAGTAGGTTGTAGGTGATTCCGTACCTCTCATGGTTTACGGTTGCCTTCGATCAAATATGTACATATGTACATATTTGATCGAAGATGATTGCTCATTAATTACAATCGGGACCGGCAGTTTTAACCTGTTTTCCGAAGCATGAAAGTGCGCGTGAAATTTTAGCACTTGGTAACCCATCCAATTTTCGACAACGCCCGACGTCGATGGTGCGCTTCGGATAGCCTGAGTATTAAGTTAGTACTATCTGATAAAAATTTTGGAGAAATGCCTCAGAAAACATACATATACCTATAAAAACTTCTTTATATGTTTGGAAGCCCTAATATATTATCATATGTAAGATATTGCAATTCCAGTAATACTACATGCTTATGTATGGTGACGATAACCTCTTTTTTAAGTAGGTTGAGCGTCTCTGTAAATTATGTGTCTTTGACCTTTCTTCCAAAATCGGTATCCCCTTTTCACCCTACTTTACTCGGAATATTATTTTAAAGCGCACAATGGTTATAATGATTTGTACACTCATAGCTCCCACACGAGGATGTTTTTCTGTGACGTGGATACCACGGACACACAGAAGAATACACACACTCAGACCCAGTACAGAAATCTGCATAAATTATTTTAAAATCTGTCTGGCCGGAGATTGATCCTCGAACTTTCTGAGATGGACCGAAATGGTGATTGGCCCGCCACGCGAATCGTCAGCGTTGTCTTATCAGACATAATTATTGCAAGTTAGCAAACTGTAGAATTTCATAATCGGAACCGATGTTACCGGTTGCGTGAGTAACCTAACGTAGACGTAATGTAACTACACGGTCTGTTTTAGAGGGACAATCCCATTTTCATTATTTGTCCTGCCGTCACCAGCAAATGTAAAATAATGTCCCTGTTTCTGCATTAAAAATAGTTGCAAATATCTCCTCTTAACTCTATATTTACAAATAATATGCTTAGACCAGGGGTCGGTAACCTTTTGAGTCGGAAAAAGTTAAAAAATTACATAATTTCATAGGTTTCAAAGCGTGTTTTTTTTTTAGAGCAATAAATGTCACAGTAAGGCTAACTTTATACCACAAGAGTATGGTATGGTAAGAGCCGCCGGCGCCGCTTCACATCCAAAGAGCCGCATGTGGTTCGCGAGCCGCAGGTTGCCGACCCCTGTGCTAGAGTAACCGTTCAATTTAATGAATTATATTGTTTTATATTAATTTTATTTGGTTTAGTATAATTAAGTCTAATAGCCAAATAGCTCGATAAAGTTACATTTTAAACAAAGTAAAAAAAAAAACGAATAACGTTCTTTTGTTTTGGGAGCTACTTCACAGATATACCGGTACATGTGTGGAACTTATGATACCGTTATTTTGGCGTTTCGGCTTAATAATTAATATAATTAAGACTAGTTGCCCGTCACAGTGGTCGAAATTTCCTAATTAAATCAGCATAAAAACTAAACTTTATATTAACGGGAGTGTACGACGAATAGTTCTCAACTTCAATAGTTTTTTTTTTTATTTGTTTTTTTTTTAATGAAATACGTAATTCGAATCATCGTTTATTTGTATTTTCCGTCTGTACATTAATTTTCTGTAATTTACTGTACATTGATTGCAAAGCACTCGTAGGGCAAATGACGTTTAATTGACTAAGCTTCATTTAATATTTTTGACATAGACATTGTTGACATTATATGTTTTACATTGTTCGTAATGTAAAACAATAATTGTTAAGTGTGTTGTATTTAATACATTTGTAACATTTACATATTATAAACATTTACCAGTTGGTAGCAGTGGTAGCCTAATGCTTGAAACTCGGCCTCTCAATCGAGGATCCGGGGTTCGAATCCCAGGCACGCACCACTGATTTTTCTAAAATTATGTG
>DWNE01007310.1:0-12349 GCA_018249875.1 Cecropterus toxeus | reverse complement strand
CAAGTTAATAATATGTTAATTTTAGTTGCCTTAAGTAGAGCATCATAAACACAAAGTTCTTTTAAACATCACTCGGAAAACCCGATGACAAATACTTATAATACTTATAATAATACAAATAATATTATACAACATAGTGTTTGTGACCTCATATTTGGATTCAGGTTGGTTTCACAATCTCATTGTAAGCTCAGAATCGCGATCCCTTATCCAAATCAAGTTCTCTTATTTCTAACCTCAATCTTCATAATGTAATTAACTACAAAAAGTCTAGCAGCTCAACAGAAATTTCTATTGTCTTACTTGTAGGTCAATTAGCATTTCGTTTATTATTTTTTACTACATCATAATTTACATGTAATATAATTAAGGGATTTGAAAGTTAACTGCTCAGTTTAAAGTATTTTGAAATGTGTACATTTGGGTTAATACTATTTTGCAATAGTAATTTATGGATACTTATTGTATTTTACCGCGGCAAGATGATACCAAGCTCTTAACGAACCTTGAACTAAAATTAAATAACAGTATACCTTATTTCATTAAAATTATAAAATAACAGTTACTTTTATAAAATAAGATAAAGAGTATGAATCGGATTAAATTAAATCGCTTAAACCATGTTCGGATCGAATATTAAATAACGTTTTTTAACGCTTTCTACACTTATGGCCCCACGCTAGTATTTTCTCCTGTGTTATGGGTGCCATGAACACACCCAAATTTGAATACACAAACACAGACACAAAGCAAAAACAGAAATCTAAATTCATCATTTAGATGTCCGTCAGATCGAACCCGGAACCCACTGCGTGTCAGACCGGTATGGTGACCGCTCCGCCATGAGGAGGCGTCAAAATATCTGGCACTATTTGATCAATCGGTTCTTTGACTTCGGAAGCAAGACGGCCACGTCTACTTCTGCAAAATTACTTGAGTGTTTAGCACTGCGGCTAATTTGAAGGATGAAGTAAGGTAGACATTATAATCCGAGGCATTTCGACACAATGCTGTCTCTGTGGACATTTAGTCCACAGAGACAGCATTGTGTGGTCATCGCAAGTAGGTCTATGATCATATTGGGGTTACTAAAACCCAGTTCAGTGACCAATTTTTATTATATGGAAGTAGCATACGACTATGCCGTCCATTTGATGATAGGCCACTGCTGCTGATTGAAATCTGTAATTGTCCCAAGATAACATCAAAGACTTACCTGAGGTAAGCCACAGATGCATTGCCAATCCTCAGGACTAAGTTGGAACGCCTCGAGTAAGCATATATATCTTATTGCACTATTCTGACTAGAACAGCAATGTGTAACAGTGGTGTTATTAAGCAGACTTTTTCTGCTGCTGTGTGGCGTTAGTGCTTTCGGGGTTCAACTACAAAGTGTTCTACCACACTTAGATTCCACCATCATGTGGAGAGCAAATTTGTTCATCAAATATAATAACGCAAAGTAACGCTTGAAAATGTATAAAATTTTAAACAAAGATAAAATTTGGGTTCTTATACTTAATATGCATTGTTTATATTGATGTTTACATTCACTTCCTTAATCTCAAACAAATTGCGTAGAAATAGAATTCCTAAAATCCTTAAATGAAGTGAAAACGTACAAAGTAGGTACTCGAGCAGAATAAAAAGCAGCCACCGAAGTGGAATATGTATTAGATTGATTAAAATCTAATTAATCTTTTCTATTTCTTTATATGGAAATTATAATAAGACCTACTCACAATTGCAATCATAATATTTAGAACATGCTGTACCTTTTCAGTGTTCCGGTCAAGAGTGGGGCATGCCGTCATATTGGTTACGTAAATTACGTCATACGATGTCTGCGTGAGGTGGGTTACAAATTTTGACGCCCCGAGCGGTAACAGATTGATACAATTCTCTCTCGTAACGTCTCCGGTATATATTGAGGTTTAAGCCTATGCTAATTCATCAGTTCCGCCGCGGAAGTCTTAGGAGAAGGATCAACAAACATGCTAGCTAAAGTGTGTACATTTGTGATTTTGGAATATAACAATAATGGAAGCAATAATTTTGACTAACTAATTTAATTTGAAAATTACAGATCCTCGTCCTTGCCGCTGTTATCTCAGCGTGCCTCAGCCAAGAGCATGGATACAAGTACAAGTCAGTTCCTCAGCACGAACCACCCAAGGAGTACAGATATGTCACTGAGCATAACTCCTTGAGCGCTTACGCTGGCCATGAAGCGCCAAGCCACGACAGCCATTACCATGTTCCTGAGAGCCACGGGCACGCTATTTCATCTCAAAGCATAGTGCGTCACCCCGCAGCTGTCACTGAGGAGTCCCATTCTGGGGAAGCCTTCGAAGGGTATCACGCTGAGCCAGTCAGCTACAAGCAGTACTATCAGGACCGCGATCAGTCGAGCGAACATCAAGCTCCGGTGAAACACGTCCAAACTGTCCATTATCCTGCAATCCGCCACGAAGCAGCAGTACACGCTCCTCATCGGGAAGCACCGCACTACGTACACGTTCCTGCCCATGTTCCCGCAAGCTATCATCATGCACCTCATGCACAGCATCACGAAGCCCCCGCTTACCACCACGAAACTGATTCTCACGACGAGCCTGTCGACTATTACGTAAGTTGACGTCCAAATGATCAATTCGTGTACGGATGTCCGGTAACTATTTTACCGTAACTTTCCATTTGTATCGCCTCATCCATTTTAAACACATGAGATTATCGTTAGCATTAGAATAGTTTTGTTATGTAAAGTGCGTATATAAATTTACTGTTACCGTTTCAGGCCTATCCGAAATACCAATACGAATACAAAGTAGAGGACCCACACACCGGTGACAATAAATTCCAACATGAGATCCGCGACGGTGATACTGTAAAGGGTGTTTACTCTCTGCATGAGGCTGATGGTTCCGTTAGGACTGTTGAATACAGTTCCGATAAACATAATGGGTAAGACGTATTTTCTGACTTTGAAGTAGCGTTCATAATTTGATCCGTATTTCACAACTCGACTACATTTTACTATTTCTATTAACTTTTAGGCGGTCCTCGAAGGTTTCATTCACGTTTATTAGATTTAATTGTAATAACTTTTGACGAAGTAGATGAATTTTAATGAAACCAAAAGTATTTTTTCTATTTTTTTTTTGTATCAAACATTTAAATTTTTTCTGTAGTTTTGGTTTGATGCGACTTTAAACACAAAGTAATAGACAGAAATAAGTACAAAAATTTTTGGTAGGAAGTGTTTACTTTTTTTTCAGCCCTCCAATTTTTTTTAAATATGCAATACAGATATACGGATCTTTCATTATTATTATACGACTATATTTGTATGACAAAATAAATAAATAAATAAATAAATAAACAATTCCGGGAATATTATCCTTATTCCTGTGTTTATAACACTTTGTTAATAAATTAATAACATTTTTACGTTTGATTAAGACCACTTTGATTAAGTTTTCGAAACGTCTTTGTTCTTATTGTTTTATCTTTTTCAGATTCAACGCCGTCGTCAAACATTCGGCTCCTGGACAGCACGTCCACATTGAGAGTCACCACGAAAATTAATTAACTTTATTTATTAGTTAAGACTGACTGCTTCATTGAATTTATTTTATTGTTATTACATGTGTAGATAATAAATTATGCAATATTTAATAGTGGTTTATTTCCTTCATTTAGTATAACGAATCAAATTGCGCTGGATAATATATAAGGCGTATTGAATATTTATTCAAAAACTATTGTAAAAGAGTGACACTTGATCGAAAGTAATATCAATCTTCACTGATAACACAATTTTACGTACATTAGATACGAACTTCGATCTCATCTTATAACAGATTAGTTATTAATATGCTTTTAAAATTATTTTAAGTATTATTGATCAAATAACCGATAAATGTAGTAATTGTAAAAAAAATAATTAGTTAAGAAACCTTGAAAACATTAAAAAAATCGCATAGTAAAACTTAGCTAAACTAATCAGTTGCAGTTTCATTAGTAATTTGCTAAGTAAACTTTTCACACTCATCATAATGTTGGCACAATTTGATCATTTTTGACAATCAAATTTTTTACATCTTAATACTTAAGTATATATAAAATGACATTACATAAATGATGTCATCTATCGCGTTAATATTTTCTTACCGGCTCCTCTTGAGCCGAACGGTAAGGCTAATTGGAATAATGTCGGAGCCAATAAAGCCGTACAAATGCAATTGTAGAGTAAATTGACCAAAATTTATAAAATTGTTACAACATTTTTTTATACATGTCGACGGATTTTATCCCAGCTCCGATATTACCCTAACTTACGTTATAAAACGTGTTGAATGAAATCGTACCCTGAAAAAGTTCTTGGAATCAGATGGTATATGTGTTGATATCTTGGCATTATCTCATACAAGCGACTTTGGCGCAAATATTTAGCCATTTTACAGGGCTACATATTTGTGCCCTTCGCAGGCGAGTATGAACTGTGAGAATCGGAAGCGAAACATTTTTTTATAAAGAATGTGCTGCCTGATTGGCGCCGTCGATGACCGAACAATTGGAGCTAACATAAACCAAAAAATAAGTTTGGCAATTTAATGTGCTAATGCTGCTAATGACACGGGTATACCTTTACAGAGCATTGTCAACATTTAGTTTAGTTTAAAATATGATAAAATATTCTGATCGTTGAATCATATATGTTTGAATTTATAAATATTATTAAATTTCCATTATTTGTAGACATAAAACTTAAACACAATTTTACAATTCTAAATAAGTCACACTGAGTTATAGCGAAACGTAACACCCATCTAGTTACAACTAAAAAATCTGCTATTAAAATAATTTTTTTTTCCTATACGATATTACTTAGTACTTTCCTATACGATATTAGTTAGTAGTAATAGTAAATGTTGGGATACATATCAATAATAAGAATGCAGTGAAAGGAAGACGCAGAAAGTGAACAGTGCACTTAACGAGGTTAACGCACCGAATAAAGGATTTTATCTTATGAATGAACCAATCGCAATTGCCTATTCACTTAAGTGAAATTCATACTTAAGAAAGCATATCATTTTGACATAAAACTTTAAAGTATTATTAATTACTGGCTGTTACTGTTTATGCCCATTGGGTGGCCCTACTTTTTACTTAAACGAAAATTGATTTCGAAATGTTCATACTTTCGAGTTATTTAATTATATGTGAGTGGTTAATTAAACAACTCTTTTGAGTTTATATATTTTTTTTGTTTTTGTAGTTTAATTTATTTGTAAATATTATATAAAGTATAGAGTCGTTTAAAGTATATTATTTTGAGGTTGTTAAGATAATAATTGTTTTATAGGTGTTTTTTTTTTAATTATTGTGTCAAATTAAAAAAGCCTTTTTTTCTTTTAAGTATATAAAGTTGTCGTATTTATAACTTTGTTATTTATATTCATCCATCCATAAGCCTTTAGAGGTCCACTGCTAGACATAGGCCTCCCCTAAACGGCGCCACTTATAATATTAACACACAATTTATATTATTACCTAATAAATAATTTCAGGAATAAGAAAATAGAAAAACATAGTTTTTTTTAAGAAATGTATTTTAATCGTATACGTTAAGTTGGACTAGATTTATTGAGGATAAGAAGAAAGTTCATCTACTTAAAACTATAGTTAATTGTCACACTTTATACAACCTATACAACTATACAACATCTAGGCACAAGTCTCATCCGTACGAGGTCTGCTCATTGGACAATGCTGCTTCATTGAGCATTATTTTTTTCGTAATCCTGATGATGATAGTATTCCGGAGCCGACTGATGATGAGTTGATGGCTGGGAGTAGTGCACATCTGTATCAAATCTGTAAAATATTAATAAGTATATTTAGAAGTTTGCTATCTCTATAATATTTAAAGTGATAATTCTATCTTTTACCCTAGACTGCCAAATGTTGTAACAATTTTAATGGGATCTTTAAGATACGTTATCCGTTAAGATAATTTATATTATACGTTAAGATAATCTAACTATTCCATTTTTAGACTTTTGGACTCTGTTTCATACCTCATAAGTTAAATTCACTACGCTAAGTGCGAATAAGAATAGTCATTAATATAGTGACATTCTATCATTTGGTTGACCGCCCATTGAATATTGCTGTCAACTGCTCGACTGTTATTTCAGTGCTCATGCATTTAAATAGATGCGTAAATAATTTACCTACTGTAAACATATTTTTCAAATAAAAATAACATGTGACACGGTCGCTTAAGTTATACATTTCGAGCGGCAGCGCCATGTGAAGCTGTTCAACAGCAGTAGCTTAGTAGTCAGTCTTTTGTTCAGCAGAGCGTGACAAGATGGCAGTTTTAGCACCTATCGCTCAGACGATAATAGCCGACGGTCTGCCTTTAGGACTAGGACAAACAATTAAGAATTAAGCTCCAATTACAAAATTTAACAAGTGGTAGAACCTATGTGGTTTGACCGGGGAGGTACCACGACCACACCTATTTCTAGCGTGGACTAGTTTTTGCGTTTCGTTGAAAGAGTTTTGTTGGTTAAAACGGTACCAATGCTATCCACACTTATTATCGTGAATGGACATGTATTTTTTATGATTTAAAAAAGTATCACGCAAGCATGAATTTAGATCTGAAACAAATATTTTTGTACCAACATAAAATAGTTTCATTGTGATTACGAAAAAATGAATACATTAACATCTTATTAAATATGGTAAATGTCGCATAAAACCGATCGATATAAAACCGATTTCTACTTTTTATACGAAATGAAATCTTCGGATAACAATATCTATTATACTAGCTTTTGTCCGCTACTTCATTTGCATGATGTGTTAATAACTTTTATCCTCTTATAATATTATTTTCCCGCTATGCTCAGGATATTGAAAGTAACGGCGGATAAACCATTGGCCTTATGAACACGCTTTTGACTATGTTTTAGTTACATGTCTCATGCTATAAATTCGTTGCGTTAGTCTGCTTATAATCCAAACTTCCCCGCTGTTCTCATGAAAACTGTTATTAAAATGAGGATAAACCCATCGGCCTCATGAAGACTACATGCTGATGACTATGTTGTAGTCCCGCAACTCATGAGTTTATTGCGTAAGTTACCAAAACTTACCCACTGTGCCCAAGAGAGTTGTAATTTACAGTACGGACGGAACCATCGGCCTCTTGAAGACTGTAAGCACCGTTGACGTCATCTGCGTCACGCGCCTCTTGTTGAGACTTGACATCGCCGGCGTGAGAGTCGTGCACGCTGTACTCATACTCGTATTTAGGATGCATCTAGAATTCACATTTTAAAATATTATGTTAGTATTTTATTGCAAGGTATATTTAGTAGTTTGTTGATAGTGGAATTTCGATTGTGAACTATAGATAGATGAACCGCGTAATAACACAGTTGAAAGGATCATACTTAGAAGTGGTTGATACATTCCATTCCCATGCAGCTCCGTGACAAAACAGATTTTCTTATGGACTAAAGTCACGGTGTGTGGTATTAATTTTGTTTATCTACCTGATAATTATTGTTTACTATAATTTTACTAACTAGTTTTAATTAATGTTTCATTATCGGAATGCAATATAATATACTTTAAAATTATGTATTAGACCGTAACATATAAAAGACCAATATAATTTCGTCTATCATGTCACGTTATGTCATTCGAGATTCAATTGATCAGGGACCATAAAATCTGAGCGGTAATTTATAACAAAATTAAGAATAACTGTACATATTATCATTATCATGTATCTTTGAAGAAAAAAAAAAGTGATATATAATTATACCAAAAAAAAATCATAGCACTAATAGCATCACAGAGCTATAAATTTCGAAATATTTCTATTATAATGCGCAAATAAAGTCACGGGTAGTAGCTAGTACATAGTGTGTATATAATGGTTGTGAAAGTGCGTCTTAATGAAAGTGCAACAATGCTCTAGATGGTTTAATTAAAAGTGTTAAAGTTACATAAAAAATAAATAGTTACAACAATAAGAGAAATATTTACTCACGTGATCATCCTGATGCTCGGAAGCGTACTGGTGTTCATTGTCGTTGGCTGGAGCATGCTGAAGAGTTATCGCTGGGACAGTGTACTGCGGCGTGACGTGATGAATGACAGGTGCGACGGTATGGATATGTGTATGTTCAGTAAAAATGGGGGAATAGTGGTGCGCGACAGGAATATGAATGACACGAGCTTTATGCACGGGCGTGTGATGATGAGTATGATGAGCAACAGGCGCAGTATGAGTGATAGGTGCAACATAATACTTTGAACGATAATAATTTCTACCATCTGAATGAATAAAAGTTGGCCAGGAATTATATGATAACTCTTGCTCGCGATTGTAATGTGATTTATCATATTGTATGATTGACTGAGAAGATGTTTCATGTGCATTTGAGTGGTGGTCTTGCGCGCTCGCTGCGAGTACAGCAGTAGCGAAGATTATTACCTAAGAAACATTATTTTAATTAGTTACATTTTTACGCACTGCTACTAAGATCCGTATTTTTATAAAATTGAATCAAAAGTAAAATAAATTACACAATTTATTAAGAAAATAACTTACTCCAGTGAACATGATGGCGTGTTTAATAAGATGAACAGCGATCAAGGAATGATATGGTAGTGAAAATTGGCAGAGCTTTTATAGTGAAAAAGATTATAATTTTGGACAACATGTGATTCACGTAACATACAGGTTCGTGAGAACGAAGGGTCGGAACAAGTTTAAATGCTCACAAATCTTTTATTAACCGGAAGTTAAGTGAATATTACGTAAAATGCAAAAATCTGGAATAAATAAAATCACTCCAATCATGGGAAGGATATAAATAAAATGTACTTTATGTGAGAATAAGTATAATAATTAACATTTTTGTCGACAGCAAAAACCAAATATTTGCTCAGCACCCCATAGGCGTCTCGTCTGACGTTTCATAAAATGCATTCAACATTTTAACAATACTATACAGTGAAAATGAAAAGTGAAAAGACTTACAAGCTACAAGGAAGTATAATACAAAAGTAATAACGCTAATGAATTGGATGGGCGGTGAAAGGGATATCCCGTATGTATACACCTTATGAAACGCCGAGCCTCTAAGCGTATGGTCCAATGGACTTAACCGTTACCACGAAGCGTTCTCGTTGTCGCATCCGTCCGTGCCTATCCTAAGTACATATACGGGTAATAAATATGTCGTCGGTGTGTTTGGAGGTTTAACCGTGGAGCAAAGAACCGTGGCCGAGGGCTGGTGCGGCCAGTACGGGCGCAGCTACTGCGGTCGCTGGGTGCGCCGCATGACCGTGTCTGCTCACTACTGCATTGAATCTGCAAGAGAAAAACATGTGTCATAATCTTAACAGAGAATCATATGACCTTGTGTAGGCATGTTTTAACGGGCAATGAACTTTTGATTTGACCTTTGCAATTACAGCGACGGCTGTAGTCATTTCACTGCACTTAAATATAGAGGTTTCCTGATGCGAAAACCGGTCTGTGATGATTTTAATATGACTAAAATTATAAGTAGATATAAAAGTCAAGTATAAATATTAAGGAAATATACTTTTAATTGGCTGTTTTTAACAGAATTAATCTATGGCGTGCATCTACCTGCAATAATTAGTAGTAACAGACAGAAATATGTTTTTTTTTCAAGTATGTAAGTTTCGATTGTATCGTGTGTCAGATATCATGTAATTGGATAAAAACAAAATTCATATCTCAACATAACGAAGTACCTCTTACAGCAAAAAAATTAAAGCGCTAACCTTTGAAATGAGTCTTTAAATAAATATTTTATAGTGAA
This sequence comes from Cecropterus toxeus, assembly GCA_018249875.1. Lineage (NCBI taxonomy): Eukaryota > Metazoa > Arthropoda > Insecta > Lepidoptera > Hesperiidae > Cecropterus > Cecropterus toxeus. The sequence goes on along the minus strand of DWNE01007310.1, from coordinate 2,459 downwards.
AATTTTCGTTGCTTAAAACGCAAGTGACATTGGTTCATTTTAAGATTATTTTAATTAGCATCAACAGTAGGGATATACATGCTTGTTTTGCTCAGCAACGCCTGTATAATTATGATAGAGTTAATATTTCAATTATATGTTAAGTAATTAAGGGTAATATGTTATGATTTAAAAGATGTGAAACTAGTTACGTCGTTAAAAATATTAAAACAAACAGCTCGACTGCCTAAAACTAAATTTTTGTTCATAATGTTATAAATGTAAAGGTTATATATATATATATATTTCTATACTTGGTACTTCCCCGGTCGAACTACATTGATTCTATCACCTTGCAAGCTATTGTGAGCTTAGATTACTACTATGTAAGTATACTAACCCATTATGAGCATCAGAAGTGTAGTCTACGGTACGGATGGTGCCATCAGGCTCAACGAGGGAGTACTGGCCCTTCACCACGTCACCGTCGCGGGCCTCCCACTGGCTCTTCTGGTCTCCGGTGTGGCCGTCAGCAACGCCGTAGTTGAACTGGTAGCGGGGGTGGGACTGGAAGTAAGAATAATTCCGATTTAAATTAGTTTATTCTTGAATAAGGAGCAGTGATAGCCTAATGGTTGAAACTCGGCCTCTCAATCGAAAGTCCGAGGTTCGATTCCCAGGCACGCACCACTGATTTTTCTAAAATTATGTGCGTAGTAGAATTTAATTATCACTGCTTTACGGTGAAGAAAAACAACTTGAGGTAACCTGCACATTTAAAAGTTCTCTAAAAAAAGGGTTCTCAAAGGTGTGTGAAGTCTACCAATTCGCACTTGGCCAGCGCGGTGGACTGTAGCCTAAAAAACCTTTCAATCTGAGAGAAAACCTGTGCCCAGCAGTGAACAATAGTATATTAACAACGATTCTTAAATATGATGAGATATTTCATGGTTTGATTCTGATTGCACCGCAACTAATATATCTGCCTGAAACGAAATGTCTTTATTTTGCATAGACCTACGGGGGCACTTACAAATTGTCAGTTACAATATTCTTTACACTACCGCGGAATCGGAATGCGACCTCAACTGAGAAGATCTGGCAAGAAGCACAGCGGGTTTGTCTTTTTTGTTTGTATAATATCTTTCCTTTTTTTTTCTTTTAACGATTTGTTTCTACATAGCAATAACAGATGGCTCCAGCCTAAGAATAAGAGTAATGTATGCTCCTGTTTTCTAGTCTTAGGGCGGTAAAGTGTGGTAAGGGAGGGATCATGTGCATTACTTCATTTGCTACTTCCATATAAATAAATTTTGTTTATACTCGAAAGTAGAGTGTCCATCCTGCCTGTGCCTATAAGATTTCTATTTATTTGCCTTTACAGTTTAGAATAAATTACTTTTATTACGTTAATTTTTAAATAAAACCACTCATTACTTTCTGCGATGAATAGCCAACTTTTTTATTCGAATTTAAAACTGTCCAGTTGTAAATTCGAATAAAAAATACACAGACTAAAAAGGTAACAGGTAATTAATCCAAAAACATATTTCTTATGCACAGTAGATGGCGTGAGTGAATGCATTTGATGTACTAAAAAATAACATATTATTTATGTATATTGGAATTTATAATTTTGCTGAAATTGTAAAATAATAGGGGATTGTATAAAAGCGTGAAAGAGTAAATAGAATAGAAAAGTTTTACTCTCAACTCTAGTTACACAAACGGATCTTTTTTTCTTCCTTCTTCTCCTTTCTTCTTCCTTCTTGTTGATAATTGTATTATAATTTAGCACAGCCATACTTCATGTTAGATATATGGTAGTGGGTGTATTTTTACTAACTTTACAAAATACAATTTCTTTGAAAACGTTTCCTATAAAATAATAACTAACATTATTTTATTACGTACGGCAATTGTAAACTAGCAACATTAAAAACAGTAAAACAGAAACCCAACTAAGTAAAACGACTTTTTCGTTCTCAATGATATACCTTTGATTAACTTCATATGAGTTTTCGAAAAAATTGTAAAAAAAGCACTATAATATACATATTTTTAGAATGGTCTATTTAGTAGCTTCCATTTGATACCCCTGTTTGTAGGCGCTATTTTTAAAAATTATAAAACCTGTCCGCTCTGCAAACTAAGACAATTCTAATGATAATTAAGTCTCACGTCACAATCCGTTGAGCCGATTGGGCTGCAGCGTGTGCCAACGAAATGGACATATATACATCCAAACAAACAAACACACATACATTTTTCTTATTTTTATTTGACATTCCTCTTGTTATTGACATATTTGTAATAAAACAAATAGATCTATTAATATATTGGGATTTAGTATTTTAATTTAATAAATTTAATTTAATCATAAATTGCAACATAGATAATAAAAATAATATTTGTACGCCATTTATGGCAGAATAAGCAAAAAGTCTTGACTGTAACACCAATGTATATACCTTATTCTA
>DWNE01007309.1:0-12349 GCA_018249875.1 Cecropterus toxeus | reverse complement strand
GGCAACAATAACCCATAGTTTACAAACAATTAGTATTTCCATTTCTAAATTAATAATGTCATAAATCCATTAAATAATTTAAATTATTATCAACAAACAAAAAGATTAAATAATATGAATAAATTTAAATCTAATTTTACCAATTAATAAAATAAACTACATAATTATAATATTTTTTCCGGCATTGGAATTGCTGCGTGTCTGTCCAAACAGTGCTGGATGTAGCAACAGTCGAACCTAGCCGCAATCATTTTAATGCCGTATAGCAATAGCCGAAATGCTTCAGCGACTTGAAGCAAATTCCTTATCGGAGCCTACTGATAGATAGACTAGACTGATCCAATCGGATTGACAAGCTAGTATCCAAATTTGATATCTATACCGTGTAGGTTTTGTGCTTCGGTAAGCACGTAAATCTATCTTTCCAGTTATGTCAGCAGCCATTGAGTCTCATGGGGAAACCTATTTGGAGGTCTGAAGACATTGTTGTTGGTTGCAGCATTTTGGAGCATTTTTGTGGCTATCTTCAACCGTGGGAAAAATCTCCCTTTCATAGGTGGAACATAAACTGAGTAGTGGATCCAATAAAGCATGAATGCAAAAGGGTTTTTTTTTTAAATTACCCTTACAAACAAAATAGGATGTTAATTCAGTTAAAATATTAGTTAGATTCCAAAAGTATATAAAGAAACAAATAGGTTCCGTTCGAGTTCGTTCAAGAAAAGTTTTAGATAATTACCTCTTGTGCGGCTTATCGTCCTGCGTGTCGGCCACGAACGCCTTCAGCTCGTAGTCGACGCCGCACGGCTTGCCGGTGTCGCCGGGCGCCGGCTGCAGCGTGACGGAGGCGGGGCAGTGCGGCGGCAGCTCGAAGTAGAACGGGTGCGCCGCCGGGCCAAGCTTGCGCACCAGCCGCTCCTGCAGCCGCGTCAGGGGCCGCTTAGGAGTGCTCGTCGCTGGGTATATCTGGAAAACGTTGCGTTGTGAGAGGAAACGATGCGATTTGATATTTATTTGTTGCAAGTCAAATTCGTTTCTTGTTTTCTGACCGTCATATGTTGGTTGGCCAATCTCTTTTTCATTAAGTTCGCCCTTGTCGTATATCCGTACTCCCCGTACTCCCTTCTAAGTTACGATTACTCAAAAACTTTTTTCTTCATCACTTTTAAAAACACGACTGAAATGAGGTTCATCACAATTTTTACTAGTGATCTGTTTTATACATTCGCCACTAAACCTCCATAATTCTTTCAATTCAAGCTAAAAAAAAACAAATTCGGTTCAAAAACACGAAAACTCGTAACGTGTAAATAAAATGTGTAAATTATCGAGAAGATTTCCAAAAGTATCAAAACATAGAGCTAATATTAACAAATACAGATTAGATTCTTAAAAATTAAACAGCACAGTTCAGATAAAACATTGGAAACAATAAACAAAAACCCACCTGTTCGGCAGCCAAGTACAGATCCTTCCGGAAGGTGAGGCCGAGCACGTCGAGGTCCTCGCGTCCGTACCTGAACGCGGCCAGCACGTGCCCGAACACCTTCCTCTCCTTCACGTACTCGGGATCGATCAACACCACCCCATCTACGATTAGTCATCACTGTTTACATACACGCATTTCTGGTACACATATCACGTAATAATAATGTATTAACCATACATGGAAGTGGCGGTAAACATTACGTCAAACGATTACATATGACACAAATTATATATTATTCTTATGGATATTGAAAATATAGCATATTCGCGAAAACCTTACATAAATGATACTTCATACGAGACGAAATATAGGCATGTAGGTTTCGCTATCGAATTAATGGAATGATATGAATCTTAATCTACGTGTGTTTAGACTATTAAAATTGGTTAAGAAAGTTGTTGTTGTTTTTTCATTAGGTGTATACACTGAAAACCTCATCAGATATTTGCATATAAATGAAAGTTTCCCGGAAAACCGAACAATACGGAAGCAATAACGTTTTGTGGGTTTCCCACCTGTTCAAATTTGCGAACGTTTAAAGGGCATCTCGGAATATAAGGCGGATTCCTTTGAAACGCGAACAAGAAACTTTTATTACATTCTTTTCTTTCCAATAAAGATTTGAATTCATGTAAGACATAAATTTGAAACATGGAAATAGGTTAAAATGTTAATTAAATACGTACCAATCGGATCTACATGTGTAATGTGATCTACGAAGTCTCTCTTCCCTAAATATACTGTTATCTGAAATAATAAATAAATTAGGCATTAAAAAGTGTGAATTCACATTAATTAATTTGTTAATATTATTGTACTATTCAATGTATATATACAGATATTCAAGAAGAAAATAAATTTTCGTATACTCGATATATCGCTCATTTCTATGTCTAGTGATGATAATACTTTAAAGAGTATTAACGTATTCTACACTTATAGCCCCACATATTTTTTTCCGTTTTGACGTAGGTGCCATGCTATAAACATAGCACCGACGAAGATATGCACATAGACGAAGAAACTCAGACGCCGAATTTTTTTTCATTCTGATATCAGCTATCCTCTCTATGACGAAGGGAGGGACCTTTGCACATCAGAGCTGCATGTTGACCGCTCTGGCAAGGGGGTCGTAATAACTTATGTCGTAGTAACAGTATTTAATTAATAACTGATAAATTGATCGTTTACCTTGCCATTGGGTGAACTCTTTTTGAATACCCGCGTGGCTTGCCGCTGCTTGTTACTGCCGCCGTCCTCCATCGTGCGTCCCCTGCCGCCGCACCCGCCGCACCACTGCTGCACACATACCATATTATTCGTATATCACAAGCTTACATACACTATCTATTCCTAAAATACACTAACGTTTTATACACTAACTAGAAACAGAGAATGTAGTCCATATGATGGGAAGTAGCCATTGCTCTTTATGAACATCTGTAATTAACCCAAGGTAGGATTGCAACCTACCTATGATAAGTTATAAATGCTACACTATCGTACTAAGTTAAAATCCCTCGTGTAAATTTCTCCCTCACCACATCACACGTACAAAACATCACTACACAATATTTTTAAAGTGAATATAAAATTAACCTTATTATTCTCCAATATAGTCATTTTGTGATATACTCGTGTTTTACGCGTTTACAATTGAGCTTCACACTTGACTCTAACCGGCTTTATGGAGCGACTCTTGTATTTATACAAACAATTATGGTGACATGCATTTTCCTCATATTATGGGGGCAATGTTCCTATGACGTTGTGCTCCACGGAAGTGACAGGAGACCGATTACAGGCAATATACTCACAACGCGGAATAATACGCCATGTGTAAAGCCCGTCTGATTAAAACTTATCGCAATGCGGGATTTTACTACCACTAACGAACTAATTAATTGATTATCATAAGAATTCGAAGAATATACAGGGCGTCCGATCACCGGAGTCGGAACTTTTAATGGTCTAATATATGTTAAATTTTATCAGTAAATAATTATTTTAATCATTTATCTCCAACCAATACCTATTGGCCGCCATTCACATTTATATCACATGAAAGCGAGAACAAGTGTTATAATTAAATATCTGCCAAAAAAAAAGTTGTTCCTGTTAATTATAATACGTATGTGCGCACGCGCATAAAAAATAATATAGTTGCGGCTGAACGTTTATTAAAGATTTTTACGTTTTCCGGCCGGCCGTAACAAAATGCGTGTACGTGACGCGGACGGTCACATCACTGACCGTTCATGATTCACATCGACGCACCTCCAACTAGGTAAATCATTAGGAATGTTTCTGAGAACGGTCCGACGCGAGTGCCGTAACAAATAATACTAGTGATCGATGATTGAATTAATTAATAATGGGAAACAATCAAATCGACAGCTTTGTCAGCGTGATACTCGTGAAATGCTAAAGCAAAACAATAATATTATGGTAAAATTATCTTATTGGAACATGACAGTTTGAAAACATCTAATTTGAAAAATAACAGTTAGGACGTTCATGATACTTATATATTTTAAACGATATAAGACAAGCCAAAAGGAATAAATGCATTTACCGTGGTGCATGGTATCACGAATGGACGCGGACCAGCTCGCACCGATGCAATATCTAGCGCGGACGAGTCCGTAGCGGTACGTCATGATCCATCGGTAATTTCAAAGTTGCTCTTCGATTTCTTACATTCATTTAAGACAATTTAACTTTAAAAATGTAGACCAATGCAATTCTTATAAGACTTAGTGCAGCCCGAAATTGTCCATGATCGTGCACCGTGCACGTCCATGGATCCGTAAATTAATGGATCGCAGAAGCTGCCATTCTCTTCGCGATGAAACTTATTTAAATTTTCAACGCTTCGAAGAAGGTGCATAAAATGCTATGAACAATCACCAGTACGAAAATTAAACGATAGTTCTAATTTTAATTCTTTATCGTACATCGAAGGAAAGGTTGAGCCTTTTTTCAAGCGTTTATATTTTAATTTTGAGCATGCTTTTCATGAGCTACGAACAAGATTCCAGTTACCTCTTAAAATTTGAAGACTGTTATTTTTCAATTTTGAAATGAAATTATGAATAGTGGAAGAGTATGACTAGTGGAAGTAGCATAAGAATTGTTCAATGTTTTATACCTATAATCACATTGTTTATGATCATAAATGGGTACCTACTCAGGTTTGAATTTTTCGTACAATAAAAGGAACAGAATTCAAAAATGTAATTGAACAAATTCCATATAAATCAACTCCATTGATCGTAATATAATTGAATGGCTGTGCAAGCACCATTAGGAAAAAATAACACGCTCAGATTAGGCACGTATGCAAGCTTCCACACGCACATACGGTCATGGAAGTTGTGTTCACTTATATTATATCAAAGTTTTGCTTAGCCTTACTTAACAACATCGAAACTGTGTTAATAAGGATAGAAAACTCACAGAAACTTTTATCTTAACTTCCGAAACTATGCGCTCTACACGCTTACAGCGATGCCGCGATGCTAGGTAGGTCACGCTCCAAATCTTCCGCTCATTAAAAGAGCTTTTAAATTAAACCTTCTCTTATGTAACTCTCTCTGGTTCATGTTAAAGCACAATTTTAGAATTTTGTAAAAACAATTTAGATTTACAGCTAATGTTCTCTTTTTCACATCTGTTTGTCATTTACTAATAATCCACTATGTTAAAATTAAAAGAAATAACATATTAATAATTAGATGTGATTGAAAACTTAACTTATCCTCTTCTATACAGCATAATATACATATGTGTAGTATAAACAGTTAAATATCTGAAATAGCGCCAATACGTGGTATTATCGGTGACTTGATGTACAAACATTCTGACTGTCAACAATTATTACATTAATTGTGAAAAGGAAATATAATCTTCCGAAAGATATTTTTTAAATATTTAAATTACTCGTAGAACCCAACATCAAAAATGTAGAATAAAACCTATTATAAGGAAATACTCAATACTCACGAATACCCGTGGGCGGCTCCAGGGTGTGCTTTACCGCCGCACAGTGCTGCTGCGCAGCCGCGCCGCCCTGAAACGAATAAAGAAATCTTGAAAACTCATTTTTGGTTTTTTTTTTCATTTATTTATTCACTTTCTCTCGCTTGTCAGATGAAACAAAACACACACATATATATATATAGAGAGGACAAAGGGAATTAAAGATGGTCTTGATAAAATTAATCATAATTTTATCAAGAGCAACTTCAATTCCATCTTTAGTTTCATTGACATGGTATCCATCAAAAGCTAGAGTATATAAATAAAAGAAATGCAAACTGACGTTTACACACATGAACGATAAACTCCGACCGTCTTTTTATTCCATTACCCATATTACACGACATTAAACAGATGAGAAACTGCCGTTTCAAATATAGGCCATAAACCAAATACATATACAACCGTCTAAATCGAATCATTGTATTATATCATATTTTCGTCGGATTCAAAAGTAAGAAACCGTTAAGAGTCGCTAAGTCACAATAGATATGTTAATTTATTATCATGAATGAATTCCCCACGTGGTAGTCTTGAAACGTTATAATGAAGAAAATCACTCAGATACAACTACATTTACTATTGACCTAAAATTATATTATATAGATTCTGTAAGCTAACTAATATAAAAATTGAGAGAAGAATATGAGTAAATCGATTTATACTTTGACAGGCCTCCAAAGAATTAGAATTTTAATATATCTTGTTTAATTTATTTTGAAGCCCAGAGAAATAACAATTTCCATGAAATAGATAATAATCCTATGATTACGAGTAAAGTTGAATGACTCGATGAACACACCATTATTAGAAATTCGTGTCTTATCTCACAGCTCTGCGACGATTATTGTTTTAGCTACTGCTTCGTAAATCAAATTTTATGTCTTTAATACTGACTAGTAGGGATGTATGTATAATATTCATGACTTTCACTGAAATATTCATAATCGATAGCTACTGCACATGCAAATACTGATGAATGGAGCGTCCTATTTCTGGTCTTGCGGGCCTCAAGTGGTAGGGAATGATGCTTTTGAGGTATCTATTACCTATTACCCCCTCAATTATCCCCGGTGACGGGTAACACTATTTGGGTGATATTGCAGCAAGACACGAGTTGGGTTGATGGACTCCCCTTGACGGTGTGAATTCTAACCCAGGAGCGCCCTGTAAAGTGAACCCTCTAAATAGGATGAACGTGGAAGAGCTATCCTCTCAGGTTATTAGGCTAAATAAAAAATAACCTAACAATCTTAACTTCAGTCGTAGTTCATAAGTTAAATAGAAGTGGAATTGATCTTCTATACTTTGGTAGGTAGTTGGCGGAGGTCGGGTAATCGGATTGTCCGTCATCTGGCTGTAAGGGCGCCATCCGATTTGATAACGTGTCATCGATTGGCGGCCGGCAGAACGAAAGAAGATGTTTTATATACGTACATTATATGGTAAACAGTTATAATAGTTCGGTACCAATTAACCATTTTTTAAAATGCTGTCCTATTATTAGAGTAACACTGAATTTTGCCAAAAAATCTTTGGATTTAAGAGATAGTTGAATTTCTACCAGTGGAAAATTTATCTTATAAGAGATAATTCTTTAAATTATTTTTTATATTTAATATCTAATAGTTTTATAACGATTACGACACGAATAAAATAGATGATAAAAGACAATCTAGAAATTCTCATAATTTGTTACAGTAGACGAGTACAATAGATACTCTAGTAATTACTCTAGTTTCGTTATAAGATGCCCCTGGATAAACTCACTTACTAGACTCGGATCTTATGCTTGCGGCACTTCATAAATTAATTTAGATATTGGGGAATGTAATAAATCCGTCGTAGTACTAAAAGGCAAGATGAGGCGCAATGTCACGTCTTATTTACTTTTCCATTTATATCTCATTCCCTCTGATTGAACGTGCGGCATCTTCGCCCTCACTTTGATTGGCGTTTCGCGACCCATCTACCCACCTAATGCCCTCAAATGAACCTTTTGTGCGAGAAATCTTTTTCGTCAAGAAATTATATTTATACCAGTAAAAAATCTGACATTAGATGAGTGATGTAATTATTTTTGTCTAATATAAATACCTTCCTGCGCTTATTTTAAACGAATACACACACATAATACAGAAATTAATTAAAACCAAGTAGATATTAGCCTTGTATAAGCCAATGAAAATAAAGTATTACGAGAATCTTACACAATTATCCAAGGCTCAATTATTGGGGACGTACTTCTTCGTTTGGAAATTAATCCCTCCGACCCATTTTATATTGAAGGACCATTAATTTGAGGAATTTCGGTGATCCTTTGTCCTTTCACCCATCCCTAAGATATGTACTAGAACGTATAGGATTCAATTCATGTGACGGGGTTACAATCTCTTTTTATAGAAGGCTCGCATGTAGGTCGCTTTATGTACAAATGTTACGGTTAAATGATCCCTTTTTCGGGCCGGCTTTGCTTATAAATCGACAAAAATAGTACAGAGTTTTATAATACATATTTTTATACAGGTTGTCTGGTAAAAGTTGACGGAGGCTTTAATGCTTCAGATACGGTCAATTTTATTAACAAATCACCCATTAAGATAACCCTTTGGGTTTATAAGATTTTTAGTGGAAAGTAAAAAAAAATCAGTGATATGTCCGTAAAATTGATTCAATTCTAAAGCATTAAAATTTCCGACACCCATCACAGGGCACATTTTCATAAAACAATAAGTATAAATGTGTTATGTTGATAAAAATATTATTTTTATTTATTTAAACATTGAGGAACAATATTTGACAAGTCATTAGGAATAAATTAAATAAAAATATGCTCTTCACGTTATTGGGAAATCACATAGATACATATAACATAGTTCTGCGTACTTTAATGGCAAAAGTATTAAAAATTAGTAATCTTTCAACTTCCTAAATAGATATAAAATGCATCACGCTATTTCACAGCCTTTCAGCTTTCAGTAAATCAAAACGGATATGACATTTGAAACAGTCGTAAACGCAGAATGTGTAATGCAGAGTTCAGACGGCAAAAGGCAGGGGAGTCAAAGGGATGTTGGGGTTTACAAATCAAAACCAAAACGTTTCTGTATAAAATCAAAAGAGGTACGATTTAGAAGCGATTTGGCACGCAACGAGCCGTCGGCAACGCGGCGCGACGTAGCTGTGATTTTCGAATTAGTGTGAATTAACCCGCTCCGTTGTCACTTAGCAACTCTATCCTACTTTGAATTGTGGGGCGATGATTTCCACAGACTTAATGTATATTTGAAATTTTAGTTTAATTTCCTTTTTGTGGCAAACTGCTGGAAAGTGGTCTCCACTCACAATACCTTAAAGTCCAGAGCATAATCACGATTATCCCATGCGAATTGACGGAGGAATGAGCCCAAGGAGCCATTTAAATGATGACTTAGATTTCTGAAATGATGAATAGTAGTTGATAATTCATATATAAATAATACCTGATACTTCAGAATAGAATTCTCAATACGCGTGACAAGTATATTACCTAAAGTCAAATAAATTAGAAACTTGCTTGAATTACTTCTTGGAACAAAAATTCAATAAGTCATGTTACTGGGTGGCGCCCTGTTAATATAATAATCTCGTTACATTAATTTGAATTGAAAGCGATCTGATGGCATGACTTCAATTTCGGTATTAAATTTGTAGGTAAGAATGTAAAATTTATAAGTGTGCGGTTTTCATTATCAAAAGTAATTTAATAATATCCATTTAGTTATAAATTGTGAGAATATTTTTTAATAATAGTTGCGCATTTCTACGCGCAAATATCATCTAATATGTATTAAAATTAACATCTCGCTCCCTAGTTAATAACATGATCAAAATCGACAGTGAGTTTTGATCCTATAATACTACCGCGTAGAATAATTACATTATCTTTCTGTTATAAACGAGCAAACTCTAGTTTTCTAAAATCGTGGTACATTTTAAACGGGTCGCCGAACTTGAAATTTCTCGTATTCTGATCATTTCTATGATATTGAGAGCAGAAGGGTCCGGTTTTATTAACTTTTCTCCTTCAAGCGAATAAATCATCAATTTTAAAAACTTTTAAATAAAACCCGATCTCACTGCGATTAGAGTTCGCAAACAAGGTTGGTTGGCTGAATTCTCCATGGCTTTGAAACATTGTGATTAAACTTTAAAGTTAACTCATTAAACTTACTAAATAAAAGCATCTGCTTTATAATTTTTAGTCATAATAATCTCAGGCTTTGATGAATTACGGGGCCAGAATATTATTTGCATATCCATTAAGAATTAAATACCACGCAGAAATATATAATTTACTGACTAAACTAATATACACTTCCCTCACGTAGTATACTTGCATTGCAATGTTTTCACAAAATAAATATTATTAAAATCTGTGTATCGCGTTTGTTTACCTAATTAAAATAAGTCCGTGAGCGCTTACTTTTGCGAAAGTATAACTTTGATAATTACGGAGTAAGAATTGAATTTGTTTTTTTACACAAAGTATATTAAATTGTTATGAAAATGAACGACTTAATTTTATTACATCTAGAAGCTTGATGTTACGTCTTATAATAATGTAGCGAAGTTGGAAGGCAAGAGAATTGTGGGGTGTTTCCAATAAACAAGAATTCTCGTTTGACGGGGGTGAGACAAAACATCGCGATTCCGTAATTACGCCGATATTCAATTTAAAGCAGACGTTGTGGTTGTGACGGGTCCCTTCTATTTCACGCAGTCTCGCAGGAATTCTGAAACGACTTCATTTGCTCTTCTTATTGTTTACTACGAGAGCCGAGTGCCGACCTCCTTTATGTCTTCATTTCCCTCGTATCGAGTTGCAAAGTTAACTCATCAAAAGTAGTTACAGATATTCTAGTACCGGGAAACGTGACCGACATAGTGCAATGATGCCTTCATCATTCGTGGATCAGTCTTTTCTTTTTTGTTCGATATTTTTTACACGTTAAGATGTTTACATGCATAATTATGTCATATTTTCAGGGCAGAGTACGCTGTGTATCTAATGTTTTATTGTATACACGGATGGAAACGCACTGAAATCACGTAACCTATTTTTGTCAATATTTGACTCCCCTTCCTTCCTTGGTGACCATCCGAGTTATGTCAGTAGAGCCGATTCACGTAATAATTCGTTAATACGGCTTTCAATCATTATTTCAAATCATAGAGGAAGTTAAATTTTTTGCCATATTTAAATTATAAACTTTTTTATTTAACTCAAAAATGCTCGAGTTTTAATTTAGGATTTTGGTTACGTGACGAAAATCTAAACTTAGGTTTAGATTTTCGTCACGTCACACACAGGGTCACAGGGAGGAGGGGTTAGCCCCTCCTCCCTGTGACCAAGCGTGGTAGGTATTTTGAACATGCTCCTCCTTCTCCTGAAACGGTCACATGGTTTGGGCACGTTCCCTATTGTAAAATACACATAATCAACTTTATAATTTCATTTTTCTTTAGCTACATTGACTTATTTGTCCTTTTTTATCAGATTGAAACGGGCCTGCAACGAGCGATAGCAAAAGAGAATTCAGTCCACCTGATGGTAAGTGGTTTACAGTGCTACTCTTGTGGACTGAGATGGTCGCCTCATATATGAGTGAGCCGGCACCATTCCAACAAAACGCAAGATATGCTTCACGCTAAAAACAGGTGCCGCGGTGGTATCACCCGATTTTTTTTTTATTTGAGAAAAAAGAAGATATAGGTCCCATAAACACTATGGGATCTATATTTTCTGTCTAATGAAAACCGAACCCATGCGTTTTTTTTTTTGGATAAATGCTTGCAGGCAGGCAGTCGTTGCCACAACCGCAAACAAAAATCCAGCCGTTTTGCATAATACGCAAATTTTCCGGGGTTTTATAGCCATTTCTGCAAAACAGGCGACATGTAGCCGACTTTACTGTGCCTGATCTTAAAATTCTTGCTTGTCATTGTTCCCACACGTCTTTCAAACAAGGATAATTTCGAAAAAGCATCACTAGCGCAAAAGTTAAGAAGGATTCGAATTATTTATTGCATTTGTTGACCAATATTCGTTATGGCTTACTCGTAACAATTAGAAAAACATACCATTAATATTTGTACAAACATGCACTTAATATTACATGTTGTTCCTGCGAGCATTGATTCAGTTTCTGTTTATAAACTTTCATACTCTGCCAGAGTACGATTCAGCGATACTTTTATGCAAAGCAAGTTATTAACGTATATTTAGAGAGGATTGCACCAAATCTTGATGGTATGGCTACTGTTCATCCGTTTCGCTTCTACGATCCGGAGCAAACACGGTCATTACACGCTCCTTCAGCGTCCGCGAGCACTCAAACACTCCACCGGCCACTCGACGGCGTGTAGTTGCGCCGAGAAAGCCTGCTTTGTGGCCATTAGTGCATTTAGCATCTGTTTACTTACTGTATTTCTTTATTCACGTGATACACTAACGCCGTCTTATCTTAATAAAAATCATTGGTTACATATGAAACTACATTATACTACTATGAAACGTAAAAGAACGGTAATGTATGGTTTTTCTTAGTAATTACTAACTACCGATATTCCGATACCCGTTTCAAAGTAAAATTAAGAAACTACAATCTTAGCAATCATATTTTATCAAAAGTGATAATTTCACCAATTAAAACCTGTTTGAGAATTTAAGGTCATAATTAAGTTTCAAATTAATACTCTAAATAAAACTTTTTAACAAAAAATAGAAACTGACTTCCATGTCACCAAAAAGAAATAAAATAATTTAAATATATGTTG
>DWNE01007308.1:0-12351 GCA_018249875.1 Cecropterus toxeus | reverse complement strand
CATGCCGAAATGGACATACATACATTTATATATATACATACATACGCTTGAAAAACATTGCCTTCCTACTGACGCAGTCGGGTACAAGTAGATACACGAATTCAAATAGATATTTCAAGACACAAAACTTTATGATGATTAAACAAGACAAACTGCGTGTACATCTACTGGATAATTAATAGAGATGTAGAATGTACTCTAAGATGGTAATAGAGACCATTTGAATGTAGAGTTGATAGAGTCGTGATAGCGACTGATCGTATTTTCATGCTCAGCTGTGCGCGAGAGTGATGCATGGTTGTTGCATGCATGCGTTTTTATGCAGCAGTGTTTTGTTCTAGTTTGAAGTGAAGGGAGAGGATTTATGAGGCATTCTTTCTTACATATATACATTCATACATACTACTTACACATCTCACATACTTACATCTATGTATAAAAGGCAATTCCGACTCACTGACTTATATATTAACGCATAGTCGTAACTACTGTACTTAGAACCTTGAAATTTGGTACAGGGGTTCCTTTTATAGCGATAACAAAGGATTTTCAGAAATTCAACCCCTAAGTAACCCCTAACCCCTTGTATACTTACATTACTTGCATACTTAGTCCTTAGCAAAGCTAAGGCTGGATTTAGGTAGGACGCCTTATCAGTAATCAAAGCTCTTTTGCTGTACTAAATGTGACTGGTTGGTTTTAACACCATTAAATGTTGACATTCTGAAGATGCAATAAATAAAAAATAGACCTATTATTATAATGTATCAATTCTGCAATAATATTACTTACTCTAAAATCATATACTTCTATATTGTATATAATAATGACCATTGATAATTAATAATAACCTCATCTGCCAGGTGGTAGAACCAATGTAGTTCGACCGGGGAAGTACCACCGCAACACCTTTTTCTAACGTGAAGCAGTTCTTGCGTTTCAGTGGAAAGGTGTGGTTGCCGGCTCATTTTTATATGAGGCAACCATTTCAGTCCTCGGGAGTAGCAACGCGTTTGTGATAGTCTTCATATAGAACCTGTTCTATATGAAGCTGCTTACAAATGTCCATGGTCGGCAGTAACTACTTACAATCAGGTGGGCTGCTTTCTCGTTTGCTATTAATACTTTACTAATGCGAAAAAAACACAGATTTGAAATCGACATGATAAGAATGAATGGGAGAGAGTTTGTTCAATCAACTTGCCGTTGGAACGGGCCCTCCGGCAATCGTTCAACATTCTGTGGTCACTTTCACTAAACAATGTGCCAAAGCTTAGGAACTTTTACTTTAACTGTTTACTGTGTTGGAACCAATATTGGGACAAGTTCGGACGAAGTTTGTGTTGGAACCAATATTGGGACAAGTTCGGACGAAGTTTGTGTTGGAACCAATATTGGAAGGTGGCACAAACAACGGTTAAAACTAGTGCCCGCTCGGTGATTGGAAATACACTATAATAGTTTTATTATTATTTTTTACTCAAGGACCACAAATCTTGGAATTTTCTTCAAGTGTAAGTGTTATCTTAGCGGTGCTGGCGTTAGCGCTAATCGTTGAAATAAGTGTATGTGTTTCATCTCACAAGGTCTCGAAATGTAGCAAAATCGCTAAATTTACTGAAATTTAAGCGTTCGTTTCTTGATTCTCGGATAGGGCCAATATGAGAAAAAAAAAACAAAGCGTTATGTTATATAGCCATTCTCAATTAATGGCGTAATCAACATAAAAAATATTTTTTCAATTCGAACCAACAGTTCCTGAGAATAGCGCGTTCAAACAAACAAACTCTTCAGCTAATAACAGTAGAGATTTAATAGCATTAACCACTACTTCATTGCTAAGCCTACCAGTTCAAGTGAAAGTAGCCAGGCGGTAAGCCTAAAGCTTCCAAAGAAAAAAATGATAAACAAAAGAGAAAAGGTATCATTTTGCTCGCCAATTTATATAAAGCTTTCCATTTTAATCAGACGTTATTTTATTTTGATTTAATTTAATTAAAATGTAATATTTTAATCACCGTTTTATTTATAAAGTATGTGTTTTTCACTGATTATACAGATATATTATTACCATTAAAAGATGCCTCAAGCGAGAGCTTGTTGCACTAAATCACTTGATTACCATAAATTCTGCTCTGACTGGTTCATTAAAATTAAATTCGTTACGTTGCTCGAATATATTTGCTTCAAATTAACGTAAGTTTCATTAGGTTATTTAAGATTTTGTTATTGCCCACTCAGTGACATACCGTGGGTTCACGCCTCCCGGGGTGGAAGTTCAGTTCGTCACACATTATACAACAACTTTGACGACCAAAAAAAAAAAGGAAAAACGGCAATATCTAACTTGACGACAAAAAAAATAAAACGACAATATCTAATATTTGACGACCAAAAAAACGACAATAAAAACTTGATGACAAAACAATGTGCCGCCCGGGACGGACTGCCCCCCCCCCCCCTTGTTAAGCCACTGGCAACACTGCGTCGGAAGGAGAATGTGTCAAATTTCGCTGAAATTTGCCACACGGACAGTTTATGAACTAAGTTACCACATAATATCATTACCGTGGGAATTGTGACTGAAGCGTGAAGCTAATAATTCATAAATTTATGTTAAAACTATTTCTCAAGGACCCTAAACAGTTTGATTTCAATCAAAGCTAAATGTTTGAAAATCTGTAGGTAGGTGAAGATAGTAGGATTTTCTCCTGTATCGTGGGTGCCATGGACACACAAAGACGGATATACAAACACTCAGACCCAGAACAGAAATCAAAATTCATCATTCATATTTCTGTCTGGCCGAGGCTCGAACCCGGGACTCATTGCGTATCAGACCGGTATGGTGACTGCTCCGCCACGCAGGTCGCGTATCTATAAGTAGGAATTGGTACTATTAACGTATTAACATCTATATTAATATAAGTGATATATTATGTACAGAAAAATATCCCCACGCAAATATATCTACTTCTGAAACGAACAAAAAACACCAATTACAAAATGGCGCTTAAATTAAAATATTGTCTCAAAGAGCAACTGTCACGGATGTTTTCACATTCCGTTTCAGGGACGTGTTCGATCGCAAACTATAAAAGATAGATTAGAAGAAATAAATTGAACTTGATCATTAATCGTGACAGATTGGTGCTTAAAAAAATAACATGAGTCCAAGGTAATAATTCGTTTATTGAAGAATATCTTTATAAAATTGTTAAGTACTTAGTAGTTAACTTTTAAAATTATTTTCATGTTAACGATGACTCAGCGAGGAAATCTCGCTTACCTAGAGCTTATACATCTCTATAACAAAAGAATGTACAGTTTAACAATGTATTTATTGCTCTTGTTACAAGATATACGATATTACAATCACTGTAATACATTTATTATCTAATTATTTGGTTGAAATTAATGATAAAATATTTTTTGAAGATATTTCTATAGATAACACTAAAGTTCGTCTAAAGCTATTAAAATAAAAACAAACAGTAGATCAGTTGACAACAGTAATAAGAATATCTTCTTAACTATTATAGACTACGTGCGGGTGGGTAACTACATTACGCAGTTAATTGTCGTAAATATAGGAAATTAGCATAATAAAGTTTGTATATTTTTTTTAACAAATACAACTATGCTAATGTGCTATGAAAGTTCAATTTAAAATCTTTTTAGAGAACTTGAGCGAGAATCGCTTCGCTTGATCTATTGCAGTGCGACAAGCTTCCGGCTCACAGCCGGCCTTGATATTTGTAGCAGAACCTTCCAGTACAAATGTATGAACGTTTTTAAACCTAGAATTACCGTTAATGGGTACTAGTTAGGTGTTTTGCAATTAGTGTTCAACTAGTCTAGTTTTAGGAAGTTGTATAATTTGTGTATGTTAATGTAGATCAAATGTCTACTATAAATTATTTATTGACACTTATATACTAACAATAATTACATCCTTAGTTAAATGTAACTTATAATAAATTGTGTTTTAAATAACGCTCATATAAATATCCTTTTTTATATGGTACATGAATATTTCTAGCGTGTTTTTCAATTAACTTGTGCATTACATCTTCGATACCTAGTTTTGTCTTTTAGTAACAGTATTCAGGCTGTTTTATTATTAAAGTTATATAACATTAAAATAATTCCAAAAATTTACTAAATACACATAATAGTGTTATCATCATTATGTCCTATTGCTTTGATTTGAGCGCGAGAGATAAATAATATGTAGGATGGTCTATTGGTCTACAAATCTTATAATTAATATTATTAAACTTTAAAAATATACTAGAACAGATTTTTTTATATATATAGAACATGGGTTCTATATGAAGTCTATCACAGATGCGTTGCTACTCTTGAGGACAGATGGTCGCCTCATATAAAAGTGAGCCGGCAACCCAGCCTTCCACCGAAACGCAAGAACTGCTTCACGCTAGAAATAGGTGTGGCGGTGGTACTTCCCCGGTCGAACACTACCGGTACATTGGTTCGACTACCTAGCAAATTTATATAGATTTATAAAAAAAAAATAGAATAAGATAGTTATATGTGACTGAGATTTTTCACACTCAAAATTTATCTAATTAAGTTCTAATACGTGCATAAATTCGAATAATTTGAGCTGTCAATACCGCTCCTATATTTATGCTACGAGAAGCCGTAATATAATACATTTTTATAACTAGGAACCGAACAATTTACATAAACAAATACTTAAGAAACGTCATATTTCCTATGATGTTACAATTTTAAAATACCATTTACAGTGATGATATTCAAAAATGCAATAAAAAGTCTATTTACATACCGGATACAGAGAATCGCAACCGTATGGCCATCTGGTGTGTGGAAATTACATTTACTCAGGAAATTAAAGAAAATAATGCGCACAATGTAATGCTATCATATAATACGTAGTGTCTTTGTATGAAGATGTCTTTGTAAGAAGTGATGAAGAAGATTTTTTTCCTTCGTCTCTGAAAGTTCTAGTTGGATTAAAAAACCTAATCTTGTGTGCATATTTAGGATGGGTTGGCCTTATTTTTTTAAAGTGCAATTTAAAAAATAAGGATATTCTACATTATTGATAGATCCAGCTTGAGCTTTTTGTACGAGTCGTCATGTACACGGAAGGTCAATGAAAATTTGTTATATTTTTTTGTAACTACATAAAGCAACTTTGCCAAACTTCTTAACCTTAGGTAGGTGTAGTAGAAGATTTGAAATTTCTTTTTGTGTCTAACTTATTATTAGTATGTATCTTTTACTGACAAAAGTTTCAAATTTTAAAATAACCCGACGCTTCTTTGTCAAGTGATTACAAATGCATATGTAATTCTACCTTAATTTTTGTATGAAAAGAAACGCAGCGATCACGACAATTCTAATATACCGAGAATGATAAATGATAAAATCAGATTCCAAACCGCTCTCTTCAGTGACACGCCATCTTTAATGCCCATAGCGCTGCCACGCGCCGATCAACGGTACAAAATTGTCCCATCATTACTAGTCTACGACACTATAGTGCACTCATACATGCTTCATATTAAACGTAATATGTGTCGTACGACAAAATGAGTACGCAATCTATCTGTTTGACAACTTGCGTGGCGGAGCGGTCATCATGCCGGGCTGACACGTAATGGGTTCCTAATACAATCCCCGGCCAAACAGAACTCTAAATGATGAGTTTAGATTCTGTTTTGAAACACAGGAGAAAATCCTAGTATGGGGTTATGAGAGTGTAGAAAGAGTTTTAATTTGTGGCGACTGCCACCAATGTACATCTGTATTCAACTCCGGGTAAGATAGTCCTGAGAAGGACCTCAAAGACCTCAAACCTGCTACTCCTGAAGATTAGGTTGGAATACCTAGGATGTCTCCTTGACTATAATTTTCAAACCAAAACAAATCAGGGCTTAACAATGGTATTATAAGATAAATGTGTATGGTTGTACCTTAAAGCTATTTTACTGTAAAATATCGTATGTTGTTGTACTATGTCTGAAAAAAAGGATTAATCACTAATGAAAAATTGCTAAAGTATTTTCTTTTTTCCGATTATTTTTCGATTTACCTTTTTTAAACATAAAATCTTAAACGATTTCATTTATGTATTCTAATTAAATAAGCAAACGAATATACACACTAATGTTATATGGTGATGTTGATTACCTCTAGAATCATGTACTAAATATTTTATCCAAAACGTTTTAGCGTTTTTACCTTAACAGCGAAAAACTAGAAAACTTAGACATGAGAAGTGACGCGCGCAACACCTAGTCTATAAATATTAAAGTAATAACAAAAGGCTACGATAGCAAAGAATTCACGCCTCATTCAGAAAGTATGTGTCGAATGCCACAAGAAACACTTGTAATGGCTTTATAACGATTCCAGGCATTACGTTTATATAAGAACTTTCTCATAGTATATAAGAGTAAATACTTGTTATTTGTAACATTCCATATAGCCTGTTGTTAATTTTGAAACTATATATACCGGGTGTAATCGTTAAGTGTGCACAGGCGATTATTCCGTAACTATTACAGATATCAAAAAACTTAAAACTGATATCGAAAGTACTTCACTTACACACAGTATTGTCATTTTAATCATTAGGTGAAGTACTTTCGATATCAGTTTAAAGTTTTTTGATATCTGTAATAGTTACATAATAATCGCCTGTGCACACTTAACGATTACACCCGGTATATATATTGCTTTGAAGATAGTAAGTCTTCCAATATGGCGGCTAGACGTATCGAAAAGCACGGTATTACTTTGCCAAATTCATTCTGACAATGCACTAATGTATTTTATGTGTTACTAGCTTATTCGCGTGGATCTGCCCGCTTTTGTCACGTTTACCACGTCAAATAGGGCATAAACTACCTGTGTGCTAAATTTCAGCGAAATCCGACTACTAGTTTTTGCTTAAAAAGTAAATACACATACATCCTCATATACTTTCGCTTTAAATTTTTAGTAATATTTAAGCATAGTTACGCTACTGTGTTCTGAAATGTAAGGTTTGATATTACACAAGGAATGGCTTCATGGATCAAATGTTAGCTTCTAAACTATTTAACTGTTTCTAAAGCTGAGCGACTAGCAAATAAAATTTAATGGTGGAAAAGAACTTTTTGTGGTGTTATGCTTCTGTGCTGGCCTGAAGGGTGGTAATGGAGATGTACTTATTCGTGAAATTCCATCTTGTTTTCAGGGGTAGCAAATAGCAACGCTTAAATCTTATCTGGGGTTGATTATAGATGTCCATGGGCGGCAGTGGCCACTTACCATCAGGTGAACTGTATACTCGTTTGGTACTCTTATATTATTAAAAAAAAATTGAATTTGGATGTCTGTTCTGAGCCTGGGTGTCCTGGGTCCATGGCACCCGCACCACGGGAAAATTATAGTTTAGGGCTATGAGTGTAAAATCATAAGCAAGTAAGACTGATTGAATAGAGTAATAAAATTTATATCTTAAAATATTAGCACTCTATTTAAATCAAAAATACAAAATCATATCAAAATTCACGTTACAGTAAATTTGACCACAATTTACCTGTACTATCTGATTCAATCACGTAATAATATCACAGTTTAACAAATGTTATCTTAATCGTTACACACCAACAAAACATTACGAAAAACTGAAACCATGTAACAATGCATGTAACATTACCGTAACGTGTTACGTATACCGTTTCGAACCGTTAGCCACGGTTAGCGATTTGAGAATCTGAATCTTGTAATAGGGTTTTTATAATAGCAATGCAGTCTGATGGTAAGTGGTCACTGCCATATATGGACTAATGGAACAGACTCTTACCTGAGGAATGAGGTTGGCCACAGTTGCGTTTCTACCTCTGAGGACTAAGTTGGAACAAATAAATGTATCTATATTTCCAGTTTCTTGTAATAGTCCGGGACCCATCGTACATATTTTGACACATTTCTATCAAACTCAATTTTTAAGAAAGCTGAAGATAATAGGGACGCAATATGTTAATTTGACCACTCTCAGATATTTATTCCTAACAGGTTCTTTATTGGTAAATATTAAGATATTTACGTAAGTTTTTCCAAAAAAAATTTGTCCTACAAATGTATGGTTTAATCAAACAGTCCTCCCTTTCACATATGTATGGATAATGAGGTCATGAAAAATGATTACAAACCAGATTTATTTTCTATTGCTTGCATAATATTTTTAAAACTTAACACCCAAACAACATTGTCCCACAAATCATGTACGTTGACCCAGTCCTACGCTCAGAAATTGTCAATACCACAAGATCATTATGTTTTGTTGTTGTGTTCGTTCGTGAAATCCGTCGCAGATAGGATACCAACGTTTAACACTGATGTTATTAGGTAAAAATGGTTATGGCGATGGTGCTTCTGGAGTCGCTTAGCTTTCGTAGAAATGGTCAAAATACTTTAGAAGCTTAGCTCCGATCTCGCTTAGCGCACCCTTATTTTTAAGGATGAAGTTACCCACCGGGTCGAATCGTGCTGGCTCCACCACTGAGAAGATATTCATTGAATATCTTCTCTCTGCTCCATTCTCTCCAGATATTTACGATACCAAAGTCATGTCAAGTTTGAAATATTAACAATGAACTATCAAATTGATCTATGGCATTCTGTCATCTACATATTTCTGCCTTCTAGCAGTAGTGTGGTTCTAATATTGTTATTATATAGGCTAATTAGGGCCGTCCACTCCATAGGGCGCTGGAATTTGAAGGGTAGCGAGGATGCAGGACGAGTGACAGCGGCACGATCACGATAGGTCAAGTTCTGCACGATTTTCTGTCATTACTGGTTCATGATATTTTAGTTTTAGGTGTATTTATCAGATTAAAGTAGCAAACAAGAATGCAGTCCAAGATGGTAAGTGGTTTTTGCCGCCAATGGACATATGCAAAGAACATCATATAGAAGAGGAGTTCTATCTAAGTCGATCTTAAGTTCGTTTCATATATAAATGAGCCGGCAATCACGCCTTTCCACCGATCCGCAACAAATGCTTCACGCTAGAAATATGTGTGGCGGAGGTACTATTCTAGTCAAACTATACTGGTTCTACCGCCTAAATTACACAATGACAGAACAGAATGAAAGAAGAATAACAGATGGTAAGTGGAAGTTTGTAATCAACTCCGAATAGGATTGCAGTCTGAAAAGTTCATTCACAGATGTGCTGGTACATCTGACGATCTATCTGTACTTTTCAAGGTCACAATAGGACATTTTGGAAACTTTTTAAAGCAGTAAACTGTGAGCTGGTGTTGAGTAGATATAAAAGGCTCTACATATTTATTTTTCATATTATCACATTTTATTTCATTTTTATATACGATTCTGAATAAAGTTTAACGGGTTTTATAAGCCTAAGGCGCTCCGCTTTTAACTATTCTATAATCATTTCATTTATAGATGCAAATTACTCTAAAAAGCGGAAGGGACAATTTATCCAAAGAAACTAGCGATTCGGTATGTAAGCTATAATTTAATTAGTTTATATTAAATAATAGCTGCCACCATTTTGAGCAGGAAACCCGAGGAACCAGTTTGTATAGAAAGTAAGGCCGATTCGAGGTCAGAACTATATTATATAGTTATTTGCAATTGTTCGTACGTGCATTCAATGTGGCATTTAATTGTATTTGTTAATCTGTACAATAAAATTGGTTCTAGTTCGAAAATAAGGTTGTATGCTTGATTTTGAAGCTTTGTTAAGAGCTCCCCCTTAAATCTCCCTCCAACAGTACCGCTGTCGTAATAAAAACGCAATAATTGTCATTTTTTGCGAAATTGAGTTTTATGCGGTAATTGCATCAGAACTATGCTATATACACGTGGGTAAAGGAAAAGGTTTTTTTAAGTCGGTCAAAATTTTCCAAATATGCAGTACACTACCTGCGCTACATAAGGTAATTGTTGGATGATAGGTAAACAATGGTTATGTTATCTTAATAAAATAAATCTCATTTATAAAAATAAAATGCAGCATTTATGTATTTACAAAGAAGTATGCGGCATAATAGGAATACGGGTTAAATGAAGAACGTCCTCACTTTAAGGTTACCTAAAAAGGTCGAAAAGTACATCCAATTATCTTTTATAAGAATTATATCGCAGTTGGTTTATTAATGAAGGAAAACATTGTAAGGAACGCTAATGATTTTTAATTACATTTAAAAAAAGTTTGAGAACGGTTACGGAGCGCCATCACATCCCTAAATTTAAAAAAATAGTGCTAATATTATTATTATTTGCAGAGGAAATGAGCTTTTCGGTCGAGACTATAATTTTCAATTTGTAAATTAAAAATCGCGTAACTACGGGTACGCGTAACTCGGGGTAGCGTAAATCGAGGTATCATGCATGGTTATTTATTAGAGGTGCGATGAAACTTGATCTATTCATACCTATAGTACTTATAGTGATATGTGCTCGCAGGAAGGCCTTTGGTTGACATTTTCAAAGGTTACAGCACATACTTTACATACACTAAATTTATAGACAGTTTATTCTAACCAGTTGACAAGGCCTTAGGGCTTCCTTATTCTAATAAATAAATTTAACTAACAATTAACCTTTTTGTTAAGTTTAAAATCCGTGAACTAAATTACATTACATTGGCGCATATTACATTGAGGCTTCACTTAGAATTATATTAGAGTCACTGCACATTTTGTTATATTATATTCATTTTCAATAATCGATACGAGTCTTCCAGCGGATATAGAAATACGTTATAGATATAGCATTTTTTCAAGAATGAGGTAATTATATCTCTATAAAATGACTCACCTATATTTTTCTAATCTTTTCTCTTATTAGCTTTTGAATGTCCACTGTACAGATTAAGTAAAACCTATGGTCAGAGGTTTTACTTAATCTGAACCTCTAAGATAAACCCTGTGCCATGTTAATCCAGTAGATTCTGCTTTCTTTCTTCTCCTTTCATTTTATATGGCTGGATCATTGCCACTTCAGCTAGCTAATATTCAACATTAAGTATGTAACATTTGTCCTACTGATTTTGTCACATAGAGACATACCATAAAGCTCTCTTCATTACGCGCTGAGTGATTTTGAGCTTACATATAAGTCTTAGAATGAATGACTAAGTCTTAGTACCGTAAGTCATGACCGTACTTTTTTATCTTATTTTCCGATTGCGTCAGAAGGAGGGTAATGTTTTTAGAGCGCATGTATGTATGTATGAATGTTTGTTTGTATGTATGCCCATTTCTTTGGCACGCGCTACAGCCCAAACGGCTTGACACATTGTGACGTATGACATATCATTAGAATCGTCTGAGTTTGCATAGACTACATAATTTTTAAAATGGAAATAGAGGAAAAAGGGAGGAGATGGAAGATATTTTTAACTTTTACGACAATATGGATATCAAATGAAAGATAGTAAATATACTAATCTAAAAATATATATGTTGTAATATACTTGACTAATTTGCCAAAAATCATATAAGCGTTAAATGAAATATATTGAACAAAAATGTCGTTTTAACCAGTATGGTTTTTGTTTTAATATTTTTAACAATGTTATTAATTTAAAATTACGAATAAACCGATGATCAATGGCTGAATATTCTACAAGCCGAAGCTACATGCAAGACAAGAGAAAAGAACCTGTGCGCGCCAAATTTGAATTAAGAACCTGTTCCCGCGTTCCGTAGCCTCCATTTTGAAACGTGTTAACAATGGTTCGTTCACTTTCGATTTTGATTATCTGCGAACTGTTGCTATATGCAATAAGAACTTGTCCCGCTAAATGTTAACGGAGATGTTATCTTTGAAGACGCCGGTAAAACCGTATTAAAATTAAACATAAATTTATTTTGTTACCTAGTGCCCATTATCGATATTTTTTTTGGTATTAAGTTTATAAAAAAATGAATATTAATAATAACACTATGTTTTAGTAAGAAGACTGTATATAAACGCGAATCTATGAATAACACAGATTTATAAATTTATTCAATAGATATTGTTGTAATATAAAGACGGCGTTGTAAATCTTTCTCGCTCACACAATAAAGAGATTATTATTAAAAAAAAAATACGGCTTTAGTTTGGCGCCTTAAAATCTAACTTAATTAATTCGCGGCCATCTTGTTTTTACACAATAAAGGAAAGAAGCAAGAGCCATAAAGAAATGCAACTTATTCGGATGATATTTTTTATAATCAAGTTACCATTTATATCTTTTCCATACTGCCATGAAGAAATAAAATATCTCCGTTTGTTTATGTTATCTATGATTAATAAAGCCAATAACAATTCTATTTGTAT
>DWNE01007307.1:0-12351 GCA_018249875.1 Cecropterus toxeus | reverse complement strand
AACTTTAACCTGTGGCTTCCACTCTTAGAATGTAATGACTGTTTAAATAACAAAAACAATACAAAACTACATAAATAGCATTTGAACTTATATCCATGTCGTCATCGCCTTTGTCCCCTTATAACTCCACCTTTGGGCAAAGGTATTACTCAAACTAAAGGTACTACTTAAAGGTAAATGCACCCTTTGTGAGGTTACAAACGGTGCATTTACCTTTAAGTAGTCCACCAAGGGGGTTTGTAGGTTCACTTATCTTTAAGAGTTCTACACCAAGTTTTCCTTTTCTTGGACTATTCCTACAGCCCATATGATTCCCGAAAAATTATAACTTAGAATCAATAAAACTCCGGCCTAATAAAGCAAAAACTAAAAACGATGCAAGCAATAGTTTGCATAGAGACTTAAGTTTTTATTCTTGTAAATATATTAGATCTTCTTTATAATGAGTATCATCTTCGTGTCTTCGCACGCCAGATAAATTTGAATGAAATGATTTAAATTTCCGTTTTTAAATCTCATCCAAGATAAGCCAAACGCATTCAAGGGATGTACTTGGAATGCTCCGTTGAAATGAAATCTAATTTCTAATCATATATTCGTGTCTGCTTGCTATATACATAAATTATCTAATTGTGTATCTAGAAATGTATTTTGTGTACTTTACTAAGATTAAAGTATAGTAACATTGAAATTACAGAAAATCATCATTAATTATCAAAATCTGTCGAAGTAGACTCTTTAAAGATTTATTTTTGAATGAGACTACTACACTACGATACCTCGCACGATGTTTTGTTGTGGAAAATAGCTACTAAAGAAATTCCTAACATCACATAGGATGTGTTAAGATTTTTTATCAGATTTATTATTAAATATTAAAGGGCGCTTCATAATGGTAAATCAAGTGAAAGTGTTAATTCATTCCTACAGAGATTTAAGGAATTTGTTTTTTAAATGATGAAAATATTTTCTTGTCATTTACTATATAATTCTATAGTAAGAGAAATCGCAATAAAATGAATGATATTTAATGAAATGATTTTCAAATTCGCCCGTTTTCTCTCTTCTTTTGGTGCCGGGTTGTGTCGCGCCGTATCGGTTAAGAAGCAACCAAAGCAGAAAATATTACGAGCGTTGGACAAACTACCATCGCTATAAGAAAATCGTCTTTTATTATTATATAGGAAAACGAAATGAAATCCATAAACATAACATTTAAAACGTGTATATCTAAGGAATCGCATTTTTATGGATAGGAAATACACTTGTTGTGCGCCCGACCCGCCAGAGGTCGCCCGGATTTTTACGACGTTCATAACTAACGTGATATTCCTTTATCCCGAAGGATTTCTCTTTATAACGTATTTTAGTACGTGTAAATCGCCAATCCTCTCCAGGTCGCACTTAATTTGTTAAACAAACTTACTAGAGGTCGTAATTCACAAAAATGGTTTAGGAAATAGTTATTTCGGAGGCGATTAAGCGTATGTGTAGGCGTTATCACATCATGAAAGTTAAAGCACTAAGTTTAAAGCCATTATCAATTAGAGCTATTAAAATGTTATTTTATGTTACTATTTATGTGAAAAAAATTACCTTCTAGGTAAATACTCTACCACTATCAACTTTAAGGTTTAATGAATGGGATATTATATTATTTTGACGAACTTTAATTTTCTTTATGTACGTATTGTAAAAATAGATGGGGACTAAAAATAACGAAGTGTAATATTACACCAACTTGAACGTTTAAAAGTTTAATTGAACTAACGCTAACGAAGTAGTTTGTAGGAGGGTAGTTTTGTATAAAGCGGGCAGAGCGTGCAGCGAGCTTCGTTAGCTCCGCGGCTAATACGGTTGTGTTCCAGCTCGCTTTAAACGGCTCCAATTACACTGCGCCGCTCGGACGAGCTCGCTTTCATCTAATAGCGCTATTATGAAGTTCTTGTTGCGGCTTTACTCTATTGTGCAGGGATAGAGACTTCAGGCTTCATATTATAATCGTCATCGACGTTCATAATGACACCTATTGTTAGGATAATAAGCTAAAAATTGTGGTAGCCAGAATCAAAAAAATCGTAAAGGACGATTTGACCTTGGCTTCTTCTGAATAAAACGTATTACTATTTTTTATTTTTATTAAATTATTCTGGAACAATATTATACCATGATAAAAATATTGAAATCAACAATGTATAAGTGCCTCTGTAGTCCTTATACAAAAGAAAGACATTTCCTCGTACAGCTTCGTGGCTTTCGTTTTGTTGCTACCATATTCCGGCATACGCATTTCTGACTTTGAATTAGCAATGAAATACTGTTTGGAGCAAACTTTTATCTACAATTGTGAGTGGAAATATCTTATTCAGACATTTTAAGCAAATTGGAATAACATCCATTACAATATAAAAATAAGACACATATTTCTAAGGCCTCACCTTCGCGATATTTGCTCGAGATTTAATAACCATGATACTCCAGGTTCTTAGAAAAAGGAATATATTGGTATTGTAACCGAAATTTCATCCATTTCATTCGTCTGAAATGTCACGAAGTGGTATTTAAACAAAAAGGCTTTTTAATACCTGGAGCAAGCTAGTTACTGTCGGACAACTAAGAGTTAATATCTTTTAGTATGGAAATTGGTATCGAGGGGTGGCTGGGCTGTGGTACGGTTGGGAAAGTTGCTCAGACTCATGTCCATATCTGTTTATCTTGTTTACGATTTGCGGTTGTGGGAATGGGTCGTATAGGGTTGCCAGCAAACTTTTTGATTTTAGAAGAGTATATAACAGCTTTTCAATAGAAATTCTGATATACGAAGCAAAAATGTATAAACACTGCAACCCACGTAACAATGAATGGCCACCGTAGCTAAAAACTTTCGAGTTTTATGATCTTTTTCGTACAAATAATATGCGTAAAATGCAAGAGTGTGACAGGAACTAAATATATAGCATAATGAAAACAACGCTATTTTAACAACAACGAACAACTTAGTGCGGGGCACCGCACAAAAATGAACTAACACCGCAGCTCGCTTAATTGTTCGATATTTAATAGTTTCGAAAATGTGTAATAGATGTCGCTAATATAAAAAAGGCAAGCATCGCAACCCGAACAATCCTATTTACCTGCGCCTATTGAAGTTAAAAAAATTACATTCACAGGTGCGGGCTTCAACATTTCCGCTGTTTTATGTCGATATACTGAAGATAAACATACCTCAAACCTCAGTCTTCAATTCAATTCATTTATCTAAAGACAATATACTCGTATGTGTTTAAGTTTTACGTCTATACAAGAATTTGTCACGCGACAGAATGGTCTAAGATAATCATTATTATCTTAAAGGTAGAAACCCAGTCAAAAACAGTATATTTTTTAATTATCGCCTACAATAACATCTAATTAAATCAGCGAAATACATGTGAGAAAATAATAGAGTAGGTTTACTGATTCTAACTGATATCTATATCATTAATAAAGTAGATGAACAAAGGCTTCTTTACTTATTTTTTTAACAATGTTTAAAACGTTAATACTTATACGATAAATTACATTTTATTATTTACTTCAGAATATTTAAAATAAATACTGTGCACTTGACAAACCTAGCTCCCGGTCGAGTTAGCCCATAACAAGATTTACCGCTAACTTTGTCACGCAGCGAGCATTGTGAGCGACCGATTGTGTGGCATCACAGCAGACTGTACCTCTCGTATCTATTCTCGCTAACTTAGCACTGGTTCGAAATAATTGTGATTGTTATTCTATCAACTTAGCTTAATTTTTCTTAAAAAGAAATTGATTGTCATGACTTTTAAATAACTGTTATTTTGTATTCTCCTTCGTGTCTGATATTAAAACGTTAAAATATCGCCTGTAAAACGCTTGTCTGAGTGGTTCTTTTAATTCTTTGACTGTTTTGTTTATTTTACTGAATAATTATTTATTAATAGCTATTAATAGCTAACTATTAATAAGTCACTTATTGTATATGAGGCGACCATCTCAGTCCTCAGGAATAGCAGCGCAACTGCGATCGACTTTACATACCTATCATCCCTGTTCTTTATGAAGTTCCTTGTCTATGGGCGGCAGTGACCACTTACCATCAGGTGGATTGCATGCTCGTTTGCTATTTCAATGTTATAATTTTGGTAACACTTGAAGGTGGTAGAACCAATGTAGTACGCCCGGGGAAGTACCACTGTCACACCTATTTCTAGCGTGAAGCAGTTCTTGCGTTTTAGTGGAAGGGTGTAGTTGCCGGCTTACTTTTATATGAGGCGAACATCTCAGTCTTCGGGAGTAGTAACGCATCTGTGGTCGATTTCAGATAGAACCCCTGTTCTATATGCAGTTGCTTACATATGTCCATGGGCGGCAGTAACCACTTACCATCAGGTGGGCTGCTTGCTCGTTTGCTACTTCATATCCATAAAAAAATCAATTTACTTTACGCATCTGTGCATGTTAAACGTTTCCTTTGTAAACAGTGTGTTCCGAAGGAAGTAACGATATTCGTCATAACTCTGTCTCCGGAGGGACGAATATTTCACGCCGGCTCGCATCATGGAGAGCAAAGATTTCCACTCACTCAGTTAACACAATTTATTTACAGGCGTGAGTGAAATATATTTAAGTGCACAATACCACAAGGTACTCATAACTTAATGGTATGAATATCCCCCTCTGTTGGTTTGAAATGCATTAGCACAAGTGTCTCCTTATTTCATTTAATTAATTAACTCTTACCTAATGAAGGAAGTAAACAATGTATTTCACATTGCTTACTTCCTTCTTTAGGTAACATTGTGTGCCTTATCAAATCGCGGCAAAGTACTGAACTATTGATTTTAATTATAATATAAATACACAGAGAGTCCTTATCATTAGGTAGCTTATATACTATTCATTTCATAAAAATCGAAACCTCGCGACATAGCTTTAACAATAAATCGTTGCCCAAGTGCAGGTCAGTACCTAACGATGAATGAATTGATGATACCCATAACTAACTAATTATTACCGAGGTTGACTTCTCGGCTCTTCAAATTGTGCTAAGCCACTGAAAGCAATTGAAAACAAAATTATTAACGGAATAAAACGCAGAATAATTTGTATGTACAAAGGAAGTATCTGTTTGTTGATATCATGAACTTTATTATAAAATAAGTAACTAGGTAGGTATATAGCAACACAAATAAATGACATATTATTAAATCGTCAAATTTCTTACTTAGTTCAGTCTTCAGTATCATGGGTAGTGCAATATGAATGTTTCCTTTCAGATAACTCAACTACACGATATACTCATACTTATATTATAATATACAGTTTTTTTCTTAACTTCACCTTTATCTATCAGTAAAAAATCTTAACCTGGACTCGTTGTATCATAAATAAAGATGAAATATGGCATATCTGCTCTCTCGTGGAATGGTATTAAATTGTTAGTTATTTTTTCTCTTCATAGGCGAATGGAAACGGCAAACTGTGTCAAAAGTAAATCCACATTTTCTTGCGTTACACTAATCTTTGGCTTATTATACATTTACATAAATCTTGGCTTTTTATTATACATAAAGAAGATAATAACAATCTTTATGGGAGATATTATTATACACTGTTCCTATCTTCTAGTATGAACTGCGCTAATCTCTCGCCGATCGCGATGGTCACGGCCGCGGTATTCCCGCGCGGGACCCTGGGCAGCACGGACGCGTCCCCCACACGCAACCTCTTCACTCCACGCACACGGAGCCTCCCGTCCACAACGTTTCCTAGCGCCGCCGTTCCGACAGCATGAAATACGGAGTTTGTCATGTGACGTACGTAACACTCCCAGTAACCAAACTCCCCAAACAGAGGGCAGCCTTGCAATTTCAGCGGCAGGAAGGAGGCATTGTGCCGAGTGAACACCGACGTTTGTACCAGTTGCTCTATTATCTTTATCGATTTAACAATTTCTTCCACATCTGTATCATCAGCCAGATAATTGGCCATGATGGCTGGAGAATCCAGGGGATTTGCATTTTTCAAACGAATCCATCCCCTAGATTTTGGCTGCAGTAAAATTGGCGAAACCAACAACAATGCGCTCCTTGCGTTAGCAGCAAGAATCTGATCAACAACTTCTTCACTGTAAAATCGCCTAACGATTTGTGGGACGAAACGTGTTACATATCTATAAATATATGTAAAAATAATCTGAAAGTTAGGTATATTACAAGTGGATTCGTTTTTTAATTGACGTGCTATGAAATCATAGCAGTGTGTGTTAGCGAAAGCAACGATGTCTGACACACCTATAGAGGCAAGAGGCCCGTTGTGTTCTATTAACCACTGAATGGCATCTGCACCTATATTTCCCAGTAGAGGTAAATTTATAGTAGGCAGCGATATCCGATCTACTTGGATGATCATGACGGGCAAAACATGATCGCTCATGTCCTGTCCAACGGGAAGATTAGCACGTACAGGAATGTTCAACTGTCGGAGGTGGTCAGCGGGTCCTATTCCAGACAGCATTAGCAATTGAGCTGAACCCACAGTACCAGCGCTCAATACAACTTCATGTTTCGCATACAAATTTATGCTCTGTTTATTATGATTGCCTCGAACAACAGTCACTCCACGAGCTACATTATCATTGTCGATGATGACTCCTGTGCACCTCATATTTAACGCTATTCGAAGTTTACTTTTAACTTCAATGTTGTCCAAGTACGCAGTAGCAGTGGATACCCGTTCGCCTCTATGGACATACCCCAGTGTTCGCGTGACTCCGATTTGCGACTTTGCATTGACGTCGGGATTGAACGGAAAATTTAAAGATTTAAAACCTTGCAATATTCTCTGTCGCCACGGATTATTGGCACCATCAAAGAAACTGATATTCACTATTCCCGTTGTATTGTGATAGTGAAACGAGGAAGCAGGAAGACGATGTAAACTTTGCAAGCCCTCGTAGCGGAGAAAATACGGTTTCAAATCTCGCCAGGACCAACCTGGAATGTTAAAGTCGTAATCGAGAGGATTACCGCGTATGTACATCATATAGTTGATGCTGGTGGAGCCTCCCAGACAGCGGCCGCGACTGAACCGACAGCTCCGGTCGCGGGTCGACAAACAGGACTTGTTGTTGGGTATCGTATCGTAGAACCAGTCGATATCAGAGCCCAGCAAGGTCATCGCTGCTTCAGGTATCTGTAAAATTAGACCCACATGAATAGAAATATGTTGTAATTGTTTTACACGTCACAAACATGAGTTACTTTTGGAATATTATAAAGCAATTATGATTCCACTGGGGAGGTACTACTATATATCTATACCTTTATCTATACCTTTTACCGTGAAGCAGCTCTTTCGTTTCGGTGATAACGTGTGAATTGCGACTAGCTTTATATATGAGGGGCTATCTTAGTTTTCTGTATTGTCAACACTTTTTTACCCCTCTTCAGATAGATCCCCTGCTCTATATAGAGTTTAAAAATGTCCACGGTCAGCAGAGACAACTTACTATCACATGAATTTCTTGCTCGTTCACTCCACTCGTAAAGGGTAGCGGCAAAACATTTTTGACTACATATGCACCATCGCCACACCTATTTACGTCCTATAACAGCAGTTAGCAATTAAGAATGCGTTCTAGTTTGACGGAGGTGTTAAGGGTGACATATTTCTCTGAAACTTGAAACGCTTCCAATTTAGCCGTCGAAAGTAGAAATGAATCTGTCAATTTGAGGTAAGACTCATCTTATCGGGAGTTGATAACAGGTGTCTATGAGCAGCAAGTCATGGCATACTCGTTTGCTATTCATAATTTTAGTAGATTACGTTTGTTAACAATCCTGGTCGACCGCCGGCTTCCAGCAGCAACACGTGGTGGCCGGCGAGCGCGAGGCGGGCGGCCGCAGCGCTGCCCGCAGCCCCCGCGCCCACCACTATGTAGTCGAAAACTGCTCCGTCTGAAGATTATATTATATATATAATCTTATATTCATCTATTTTAATTATAACTTTCATTTATTAAACAAAAATAATAAATGCGTTAATTCCAGTATATTTAATGTCTTACAGTAAAAGTATTCGCCTTATTGTATTTTGATACCAGAATATTGGTATGGCACTATTTTTTTCATTTATATTTATTTATTTAGAAATGTTGTTTGCAAGATTACAGCTCGCACCAAGGTCTTGCAAACGCAAAATAACAATTATAAATTAAATTACCTTAGATACATAAAAATAAATATTTAAATTAAAATTAAAACTAAGCTAAAACTTTCACAATATTTCTTAAAATTAGGCATGCATTTTGACCTTTTGACAAAATAAATAAAAATAATGTAAACACAAAATTCCTGATAATATTTACAAATTGCATTGAATTTATTATTAAATATGTCGATATGCCAGTATATTAATGAAGGCAACTTATTTCTCTGACGTCAGCAACACATTTATAATCTATCTGAAGTTTGTAAAGAATAACATGAAGTAAATAATAATTATGTTGATTGCAACGTAAACAAAAAACTTAATAATAATTTTATTTTTTTAAAGTTTAATTATTAACATAAAAATAAATACACCTTTCACTTCAACTCGTGGATGATTCTTATCACTAACGAAGAGCAGTGAAGATACCTGATCGACACCGCCACATACTGCCAGGACGATTGACACCGCTGTCAAAACATATATTATTATAATTTTCAGGGTTAACATAACATAATGACTTCATTGCTCATATACAATAATTAACAATTTACGCGTTCAGTATTGATGTTATGCAACTCCCCGCATGATCGAATCTTGCATGTATGGGCATAACAATTGTATAGCGTCTAACAACTTCTACTATCCAACTACTAACTGTGTGTGTAGGGTTCTACAGTTATTTAGGGTGATTATGGAATCACCCTAATTAACTGTAGATTTTGGGATTAGATACGGAAAAAATGATTATATTATAGAGAAGTTGCTACCTAACTTTTAAATTCAGGCGCCTCCTACATTATCTTGGGATAAAGTGATGCCTTTTGGTGACACTACACAACGTACAAAAAATCTTGAACAGGATAATATAAATAAATTTATAAGTCCTTAATCTAAATTGGTTATGTTCAAAAAATGGTATTTTATTTATAGGTACATTTTTATATTCGTGGTGAATATTTCAGTATTTTAATGAAGTATTAAACAGGCACTTAATTTCCATCTAAGATGATATTTATTAAACATGACAATTTGTAACTCTCAACGCGGGACAAATCTCGTGACATTCTCATTCCAATTTATTATACAGGAGCACAAATATTAACATAAAAGTTATTTATATCTCGGAGGAGCATTTAGTGTTATTTTTGCAAAGTTCATACAACCCCGTTATTTATGAACTGAGATGGAAATGTCGAGTACCAAATTGTTCCACCGATAGCGTGAGACGAGGTTTCCGAAAAATAAATACGTAAAATTTGATTTAAATCACGTAATTGTAATTATTGTTGTGCAACAAAGATAATGATCGCGTTTCTTAAAATGTTTAATTATACACATAATTATTATGAGTTATTACGTACAAAAATGTGTAAATCAGTGTTTTTATTACCTTACTTTTTTCTAAATGATTATATCTACTACATGAAATCTCTATAAAATCTGTAGTCGAATTAAACAATAATTTACATGAAATCGTATGTAATATTAAACATTTTACGTGTTAACCGTGCAAAGTGTTATTTTCGATTAACAGGCCATTAATTTTCTAAAACGTTTAAAACGTTATTATAATTTACGGTTAAATGAGTGCAAGTTATCAGCTCATCGGTTACCTATTACGGATGCGACGAGTTCCCCGCGGCTGCCGCTTACCCTCAAATAGAAGAGATCTCGCGAATAATGTAAAAAGCTTCCGTGAATGTAATCGAATTTCAGCGTCTCGTAATGGGCCGCAAACTTTGACAAAGACAGGTTCGTAAGAAAAATATTTTGGACGTAAACAGGTTTTTGGCGTAGTTTTTACATTGTGAATAACTTGTCGCAAACTGAGATTGCCGTGGGCTCCATTAATTGGTATCAGCGGCTTGGATACTTTAATTTAGAGTTGACATTGTGCTTCATGAAACTTAAGTGATATACATTTTATAACCAAATTATAACTGTGTTAAAATATAAATAATATAAGTTAAATAAATATAAACAATAATCTTAATTGTAATACTACGCCTTTTATTCTAAATTCTAAATTCGAATAATTTAAAGATTTCGTTAATGAACGTTTCGTTAATTCAGTAATGCTTTTTTAATTATATTTACATTTATCATTGCATTTGCATTTATGGAATTAACTCTACATAGTGG
The DNA here is from genome assembly GCA_018249875.1 of Cecropterus toxeus. Classification (NCBI taxonomy): domain Eukaryota; kingdom Metazoa; phylum Arthropoda; class Insecta; order Lepidoptera; family Hesperiidae; genus Cecropterus; species Cecropterus toxeus. The sequence goes on along the minus strand of DWNE01007307.1, from coordinate 1,974 downwards.
ATATTTATAAAACACAGCTAGATAACTAATTTTAAGGTAAAGATCTAAATAGCAGGAGAGCCTTATAATCATTCATATAAATTTGAAACAATTTTGAACAACCGTTGTAACTATAAAATAAACATCACTTGTTTTACTAACTCTAACACAGTTACATATTAATAGTTTATCTTAGAAAAAACAATTCGTTAAATAAAATTAATTCGCGCTGCTTGATGAACTCACCGTACAAGTGCATCTTCATATCTCGACACTCAAGTTGATAATAAATCACAAACAAGATTGAAATGAAGGTTATGGACAGCCTTTTATACTCGTATATGTTTTGTTGCCCAAACTTGGTTCACTTAACAGCACATTAGTCATGTTAATAACGACGCACAATACATATCACAAATATAATCGCTTGCTTTACTACAAAAGGTGCTCTACCACCCATGCACATCACACCCATGGACGTCTGAGTCGCAGGATTGGAGTTCCCCTGAGCATGAAGGTGGAATCTCTCATATAAGTGATTGAACCTCCGACGACGAATGAAGAATTATGCTACCCTCAGTGAACTTTAATCTATTTATTTATAATCGGGATAGATGTGAAAAAAAATCGTAAATTGGAAGCTTTTCGGCAATTGGTGTAGGAGATGCCTGGTGCCTAAGTTACCTTTCCTCTAACGCACCATTCGCCGAAGGATGAAGTTCCATTTACACCAACTGGACTCGTGATGGTCTTCCACGGTTCCGTTTGCACGCTCGTTTTTGCCGCGGACGTGCAACTTGTGGAAGTAACTTCCTCCTGAGGTATTCCTGGAACGCTATGAAATGGGGTTTGCCAAAAAAGGTGCGAAAAGAGCCCTCCTTCAAAGCCAAGGTGATGCATTGGCAACTCCGCTGGTGTTGAAAATGTCCCTAGGCGAACATAACTACTTTCCAACAGGTAGCCCGTGTGTACCTTATCGTTAGGTTTAAATATAATAAAAAGATAATTGTTTGTGCAACTTTTTTTTCTTGTAATTTATAATACAATTTAATAACTTGCTGGAAAAATACGTATATAAGTAAGGATCACAATGCAATAGGAATTTTAATGATTCAATGGCAAAAATTACTTGTTTTTTGAAAGTTCATGTTATTATATTATAGGTACATATTCGCCTGAAACTTCTTTTTAATTTTGACTTTGAATGTCGTCCTATGCCGCGGCGTTCCCGCATGGCGTAAGGTCTGCGGGCCTCGAGGAACCCCTTCTCGTCTCAGCAACTTCCTTATTGGATACACTGTCCACCAGGGTTGCGGGCTGCCGTTTGGCAGCGGTGCGGCCTTTGGACTTCAGTGATCGCGCTAAACTGCAATTGCAGACGAGATTTCAAGCGACAGTGTTGAGTAAATTTCACCAAATTCTACTACATTTTGAAGTGAATTTTCTTTCTAACCCAAGCGCTATGAAACATTCGCTTTACTTGACCCTTACTTGGCGATGCAAACGCCAACCTTATAAGCTGACGAAATTTCGCAAAACATTGCAACAGAATTTGCTGAAATTCATCGAACGATGACGCTTTTAGTGAATATAAGATCGACAATATTCGTTTGTTAACCGACTTCCAAAAAGGAGGAGGTTCTCAATTCGTCTGTATTTTTTTTATGTTTGTTACATCGAAATGGATGGTTAGAGTGGACCGATTTTGACAATTTTTTTTTTATTTGAAAGTTGTTGCTTGTCGTAGGGTACCATTTTAATTTGGTTTAGTTCTGACAAAAGCATCCATGAGAAAAACGTATAAGTCTGAAATTTGCATAAAGGATGTGCTCGTCAAATGGACAAATAACTCAGCTTCTACTGATCCAATTTTCATGAAACTTGGAACCAACATTAGGTATGAAATACGAAATATTGCGATGGAAAATTTGACCTTCTACTCCTCAACCCTGATGATGCAGGGGTACTGCTAGCCTAAATCATAGAAGTTAGCCA
>DWNE01007306.1:0-12352 GCA_018249875.1 Cecropterus toxeus | reverse complement strand
GTATTCGTGTTTGTGTGTCCATGGCACCCACGACACAGGAGAAAATCCTACTGTGGGGCTATGAGTGTAGAAGGCGTATTTTATCTATTATCTATTTAATTAAAGTGTGGTCATAAGTAGCATGTACTTTGACCAAGGGATAATCATCCACTGCTGTATCAACATGTTCAGTCAATCTGTTTGATGTAGATTACCAACCGATACGCAAAGGAACAACGGGAGCCACTATTAAAACCGATTAGCCGCTAATAAAACACAACATCAAAGTCTAACGCGGAACTTTTTCAATTTCCTCTAAATGCTACCCTCAAAAGGATTTGCATGTGAGTTCCGAACAAAGACTTATATCGTATATTTTGTATGCCGCCGCATGAGGCCGCGAAACTTGGGGTCTGCCTTTTGTCCTCGTCTTTAATATCTGTGGGAATAGACATACCGACTCCATTTGAGTAATTTATCATTCTTAAACGAGTGTAGACTATCGACTATCCTTGTAGACTTCTAGCCCCTGAAGGGGATGCTACCTATTGTCCGGTCTTGTCGAAATTAATGGCGGAACGACGGGTTCTATTATTGATCTTAGCGCCGGACAGAGGTCCGATGTCCGATTTATGAATTATTAGCTATTTGGGTTCCCATAAAATCCGCTTTGTAGTTCAGGTTCCTAGGCCGTGTCCTGTTTTGTATTGAAATATAATGAGTGGTAATGACCATTTAAGTTTTTTAAAATAACGGTCAAAGTTATTAGGTATTAATTACTTATTAGTGAAACTTTAAGCAAACATTAAATTGGGAATAATCTATACTAGTATATAAATATGTCATGGTGGGTTTCTGTGTGTTACTCAATCACGCAAGAATTACTTATCCGATTTTCATGAAATTTTGCGTGGATGTGGCTTATTTACCTGGTCAACTCATAGGCTACGTTCGGTTCGGGTATTTTAAGCTATTAAATATGACGACAATTTTATTTCCGGTGACGAAGTACGGGTAGGTATTACAGCTGGTTATAAATAAATGAAGGGAAACTGAGGAATCTTTAATTTTGAGTCCGATGATACAAAGTTCGAAGAATTTCTTTTGTGGTTCGACGGTATGATAGCGACAAATGTTTTCTTATCATAGGTAGAGTTACACGCTGCTGAACTCTAGTCTGAGGGATGGGAATCTTAAAAAAGACACTTGAATGAGACTTTCCGATGGTAAGTCATCCGTGACTGATCTCAGGCATTATTTCAGTCCTATTAAGAGCTATGCCCCCCGGTACACCTGCATTATAAAAATGAAATGTACTTATATTCCATGTAAGTAAATTTCATTTTATATAGAAACATCTATTATTATTCATTCTCAGACCTCTGAACATTTATTTTTGGAAATATATTCAATTTACAAACACGCGGAAGGTCCGATATTTTATTATATATCAAGATTTGATTAGATAACATTTAGTATAAGTCATTATTTATTATAAGTCACTGATTAATTATGGTATTGATAGTCAGATGGACTGAATACTTCTATTTCATAAAATAACATGACATAAGTAAATTTATAGGCAATAAAACAAGTTAAGGCAGTACACAAACTAAATGAATAGTCCCTTTACTTTTTACGACATGTAGATATTATTATGTATTTACATAATAATCTTGTCCTTATAAAAACTGACCACAGCATCCCTTAGGGTCAGCGAGATCATCCAGAGGTCAGTATGACTAATCATTTGACACGAGACACGTTTTATTAAAATTCAAAATGTTTAAAATTTACATGTCTACTGGTCACGAGCCGAGATTTCGAAAAATAGGGAGATCAACAATGATACTTATTTTGAGGTCTTTATAGTTTATGGTAAAAACTTGTTTTTTATTTTATATAAAAAGATTCTGTCAATTCAATTTGTCTTATTCAATTGACACGAGCCGAGTTTTGGAAATAGAGTTTTAATTTTTGTAAACCTTTTTCGAATGTAACCTTGTAAACGTTTTTGTTAAAATGTAGCTTAGTCTTGTATTAAATTAAATTTAATTGATTGCATTTCTAAAGCTTTTATTTAACTTGCAACGTCTGTAAGTAAGTATGTAAGTCGATTTATGTATGTTCAGGTCAAATCGTGCTAGCTGAATTTATACTTCTCACTGTACGATAGAACTGAAATTTGGTATACATATTTAGTCGTGATGAAAATGCAATAATAATGACTATTGAGCTAGTGTTTGTCTATAGGTTATTACGTAATAATTCTAGGTATAACTTAGCGTAACTTAATTATTTAGTACATACTTATTAATAGATACAAAGGCGTTATTTATTGCCTAATGGTTAATGATCATTTATTGATAGTTCGTTAATTATTCGATAATTCATTCATAAAATAGACTTAATCTTATGATCTTGTGAAGCAGTAAACACTCATGTCGACAACATATTTGAAAGATTATAAGCCCATCTCAATTATACTAAAAGAATCATCATGAAGCAATGAAGTTTATTTAACTGAGTATCTATGTAATTATAAGGTATAAACTATTTAGACGAAAATAATGAGAAAATTTAGATTTTAACGAGGCGGTCTGAACTAATCAAGTTATGGAGGTATAAAATATCTGTTAATTGTAATTAGGAATACATTAACGATGATCAGGTTATTCCCGATAATGGTTTATACAAAATCAATAAACTGGACATAAAATTGAAAAGGAAACACCGAATTAAGTCAGCGGGGTATCGGATAACACGGAGTTCTGAATGTATTTTAACTAGTAAAGAAAATTAGGAATAAATTAAATTGCATACTTAGTTTAACTAAGATCTTAAGTTTATGGTGGTAACCCAATAAGACACATAAAGAGGAATAAACAAACACCCAGACCCAGAACAGATATATAAACTCATAATTCACATTTCTGTCTGGCCGGGGATCGAACCCGGGACCTACTGCGTGTTAGACCGGTATGGTGACCGCTACGCCACGCTGGTCGTTAAAATCAGTCAGTGACAAATTCATTTCTTATAAACACATTATTTTTTGGAAAAGTCAGTAGTGCATGCCTGAGATTCGAGCCTCGGTTGAGGCTGAGTTTCTTTACTTCCCAATTCAGTTACTCACTGCTCAAGCATAAAAGCAAATAGTTATTCCTGGTTTAACCGTTGTAGATTTCTATTACCATACTCATGTTAGGCTAGAGGCAAATAGGTTGGAGGTCAACTAAAAATAAAAATGGATAAATTAAGATTTCAGTATAAATACACATATTATGTTAAATAACTGTAAGAAAAATTTCTTTACCAATTTAAATATAAATTCTGTGTTGCTCAAGAAATTTAGTTACCTACTACATGAGGAAAATAAAAGTATAGCTAGCATTTGTGCGTTATGTTTAATGGAATATACTTTTACAATAAGCAAGTAAGAAAAAGTTGCTCAGCGTGCTATGGAGAGGGCTATGCTTGGAATTTTTCTACGAGACATGATTCGTAACGTTGAAATCCGTACGCAATCTAAGCTTGCCGACGTAGCTCTCAAAATTAGCAAACTGAAGTGACAATGACTACTTCAGTCAAAGGACCGATAACCGATGGGGAAGAAAGGTCCTCGAGTGGAGACCACATTTAGGTAAAAGGAGCACAGGTCGCCACCGACCAGGTGGACCGATGACCTGAAAAAGACCGCGGGAAGACATTGGATTTAGAAGGCGCAGGTCCGGTTGTAGTGGCGCCGTTTAGGGGAGGCCTATGTCCAGTAGAGCCTCGAAAGGCTGATGAATGGATAGAAGTAACAAATATCATGCAGTCCACCTAATGGTAGGTGGTCACTGCCGCTCATGGATACACTCTGATATACTCTACATGTTACTGGGGTAATCAACCCCAGATAAAATCACAATTTTACCCAAAGTTAAAGACTGATGCGTTGCTTCCCTTGAGGACTAAGTCGGAACGCCTCGGATGAATATATTTTCCTTACCACACCCTTTAGACTAGAACACAGCAGAGCTACTGCTATTATTAAGCAGAAATAGGTGTGACGGTGTTGCTTCCGGAGACGAACCGCAAAGAGTTCTACGACCGTTGGGTATTATAGTTTTCTTGATTATTATCGTAGTGGTAAGTGGTAACATATAATTTTACTTCATGTAGAAGCCCTGTTTGTCCGACTGCCTCAGAGGAGGGTAATGTTTTACGAGCGTATGTAGGTATGTATGAGTGTATGTATGTTTGTATGTATGTCCATTTCTCCCAAATGGCTTGACGGATTGTGACACTACTTTATATAAAGTTGCTTACAGGAGGCAATGAGCGGCTTCGGTTATTCATTTACCATTAGGTGAACTGCTCATTTGCTACTTATAAAAATATCCAAGAATAAATCAAAACCACTATCTACATTACAAGTACGAGTATTTTACGCTACCCCAGAATGTTCGCAGTACCTACCCCTGTTTTAAACGTCCAGTAAGCTCATTATTACCGCAACCTACTATAATATAACACCTGAACGACTCCGATTACGCATAATGAGAACAAAACCCTTTGTTGCCATTCAGCCACCGATATTAATAAAAAGGGATGGTGACTAGCCCTTTGTGTAGTTGTTTACTTGCTGGAATGACATGGAGGTTTAGGAGCAAAAAACTGGTCAAGTACGAGACAAGCGGAGGGTTCCGTACTGCTACAGGACGTTGTACGGTTTAATAATTAAGATTAGAAAACAGCGAAATGTCAAAGAATATAGTTTTTTTTTTATATGGGGGCTTCTTTCAATTTGTAACTTCTTTTTTGACAGAATTTATGCTACACAGCAGCATGTAGTAGTTAAACTTGATGGTAAATGGTCACATGCTATCCAGCAATGGTTCATACCATTGCTGGATAAATGCCTCCTCCAAGATGCCACAACGATCAGTCCTCCGCTGGTCTCATCTGTCCACTACGACTAACCTTCTGAAGGTCGTAGATTCAGCGGGCCGGAGGGCGTCCTACACGATGTCTACTAACCCGCGGCCTCCATTCGAGGAATCGTCGGCCCTAGCCGCCATCGGTTCTGCGACCTTCCTTTATACATCTAATATAAATTTTGTGAAATTTTCAAGGGTCTATTAAAGTTCGAGAGATGCAGCCTTATGACGGAGGGGCAGTAGAACCTCACCGTCACCATACCGGTCTGATACGCGGTGGGTCCCGGGTTCGATCCCCGGCCACACAAAAATGTGAATGATGAGTTTGGATTTCTGTTCTGGGTCTGGGTGTTTGTGTATTCGTTTTTGTTTGTCCGTGGCCGAAACACAGAAGAAAATCCTACTGTGGGGCTATGAGTGTAGAAAGCGTATATTAAAGTTTACGGAACCCTAAAATGTAACGAAATTTTAAAACACATTTTTTTAAACTACGAAATGGCGGATCCCAGTCTAATGCCAGGTAATAAGGGATATATTGCAATGGTGTTGAGTTTCCTGAACGGCAAGACGATGTTGGTCAGGTACATGATCGCTGACCTTTGCCGTCTAGTTGTGTGGTATGTTTGATTGACATTTGTTTGACGTGCGCTTGAGAGAAATTTTTGGAATTACGGATTCGTTGGTTTCTGAATTGTGTGCGGGTTTGAATATTTTATTTATATATTTTTTTTGTTTCTATGAAGCTGTGGGAAAGTAACGTAATTTTACAGTTAATGAAGACGTCTGTTGTATTTCTTTAAAGTACAATGGTAAATGAATTTACTTCGACATTAGAAAAAAATTAATAATGTTTGAAAAAAAGTTTTATTTTTTCATCTAATATGACTTTTTCCAATTTATACCAATATTATACAGCAGTAGAGTTTGTTTGTTTGAACGCGCTAATTTCAGGAACTACTGGTTCGAATTGATTTTTTTTGTTTATGTGTGTGTTTAAGTTTGTGTTAAATAGAAAATTTATCGTGGAAGGCTTTAGGCTATATAACATCACGCTATGTTTGTTTGTTTTTAATAGATTGTTCTCTAATAAACGCGGATGAAACAGCGTGGTACAGCTAGTCAAATTTATGTGAATGAAATCACAATAATATTTTATAAAAGAGTTTTCTTCGTTTATACCTACTATATGATCTTGGTAAAGAGGAATAAACAGATCTTGAACGCACTTTTTCGGGAATATCCACGACTTAAGACTGTAGCTTAGCATTTTAAAAAGGCAAAACCCACTACTGAAAACTCATTAAAAAAACAGTAGCATACTTACGCAACATACAAATCTCTAATTACTCAAAATTCAATAGACGCGAGCAAACGCAAACTTTCTTAATTTCGCGAACAGACAATGGCGGTTAAAACTTAAACCGTTCTTGAACGACGAAGCCGAAACAAAACTGGACACAGTAGTAATAGCCCGCACAAAAGACTTAAAAAAAAACAATGGCTTCGAAACACAAAGATGACAATACTGACAATAGATACTATGGGAAACAAAGTTATATTTATGCATTGTTTGTTTTGTACGAGAGGTGTCAGGAAAACAAATAGCTTCTTAGTTCAACCCTAAACCACTGAGTAAGATATGACTTTACGTTCAGTTATGGTGTATTTTGTTAGCGGTGCTGAAGATTCGAAGGTCTTGTTACGCTGGTCGTTGTTTTTCACGGTTCTAATTGCCTATTATAATGATACTTGATACGTCTAGCTAATCCATGAGGTATCGGGGTAGTTTCCTGGGTATTTTGCTGTAGTAATCGCAACTTCGGTTTATGTTCATTAATTTGAATTTTAACTGAATTTTCTTTGGTATAGATATTCGTCGAAGTAATTTAAATTTTCCTTAAACAATCCTCAAATCATAATTATATTAGAGATGGTTCTATTTATAGATGACATAATATGTTGCCATATTAAATAAATAATACATTAGGATTTACAGAAGATTAACAAAAATGTACCTTTTAAAATAACTGGAAATTAAGGATTTGTTGAGGACGTACAATACATTTTTTAATTATTTTGTCTAACGGACTGTTTATTTCAAGTATGAATTCGTATAAAAAACAATATACCAAATTCGACAACAAACAAATATATACCATTTTAATGTTGTGCATAATATTAACTAGTTTTCAAAAATAATAATTATTCCTGAAATCCAGTTAAGTCCATTGTACTTTTAATATAGGACAATAAAAGCTGAATATTCATAAGTTAGTTCATTATTCCTACAATATTAATTAACGTGACAGAATAAATCTTCGCAAAAAGCGCTAAAGCATCCATTCCTATCATTTAATAGACTGAAAAAATCGCCGACCGGTCTAACGGACCCTGTGATGATTCATCTATAACATTAATAAACCTTTCTATGGCAACACCTTTGTTTAACCCTTTTGTGCTGTCCCAAAATTATGCATGGACCGTCCATTAACTTCTTGAGTCGGTCATTGTGATTCGCGTATGGTAATCCTTGCCGGAAACCAACCCGTGACTGATCACGTCAACTTTCTCAGCGCTACCGGTTTGTTTTTACCCCCGGTCATCTAATGATACTGAATGTGGGAAGTTTTGCGAATACGTAAGCAATTTTTCGTGTTTTGGGGTATAAAAAAAATAGATAAATGTGTTGCGATTAATCTAGTGATGTAGAATACAAAGGTAAACATTGAATACAAGAATGGGAGTCAATTTCTGGGTTATATTAAAAAAAATGTTAAAAATACACCAATCAACTATGTTTACAAGTATGATTTATTTAGTTTCATATATATAAATGCCCCAATAAAAACTATTGTATGTGTATAATTGCAATCGTAAAAATGAAGAGAATGTTTCACAATTATGAAAAAAAAAACTTTTTACCTTTTCATTTTTAAAGTGTTTTATATGTATCATAAGAATGCCACACATATCTATCAGCACTCGACAGCTTGCAAAACCAAAATTTGTAATATCATAATCTGTCCCTAACCCTTCGCCCGCCGCGTCCCGAACGCGCTTTAATAATGTATTTGCCATTAGTCACCCGCCGGCCATCTTCAAGTAATTCTAATTGCACAGAAAGGGTTCAAAGGATTACTCTTACGAATTTTCACAGGTCCAATCCTTTTTCCCTTACCTTCCCGGAAAATTTCTTTGTTTTCGCAAAGCCAAACAAAACATTTCACTAATGAAATAAAAATATCGCTAGCCTTTCATTTGGAACTTATCGCTCGCATCCATCCGATTACAAAGCCATTAGCGTCGCCAAAATCTCCTTTTCACGGAGCGGACATAACATAATTAATTTTTGACGACGTCGTTGACAGAGTGGGTTTTTTAAAGCCACAGAAGGTGTCCACAGCTGGGCCGGCATTACGCTAATCTCTACAGCGTCGCACTTGTTAAATATTAACGCTGTCTAATTACGACCACCCCGGCCCACCCGCTCTAATGGCTTTTAAAACTGATTCCCGCCCTCGAAGGATGAGTATTTGATGACAACTTTCCTCGTTTTGCGGCTCACGAGGGCGGCGTGGTTTTCCACGTGGTCTTGCACTTTAATCTCTACGAGGTTTCGGTTAACGTCTTTTATTTAAATGAAGGGCGTAAGCAAATGGATGGATGATGGTGGCAAGCCGTGAACGCATTAGACATGTGTGACGTTTAGACAGAAGGGTATAAGTTGGTGCGCCGTGAAAACTTAATTGGCGTTGTAAAAGTATAATGCACAGTGTTGTGGGAAATGAATCTTGACACCGTGATGTATCTAAAGACGTAAGGATGTATGTAAATTTTATTCTTTTAAATCGTTTATTGAATTAAAAGAATAAAATGATGTTGTTTTCTTTAATTACTATTAACTAAAAGTTCAAGCAGCTGCTGTCTTGAAAACATTCGTGAAAGCTGTTCAATAAGAATCAAAAAGCTCATTGCTAGATATAATTTTCTACAGAAAGATTCAGGTCTTTTAGTCCTCACCTGTGAAAGGGTGCCACCGGTAGAATGGTTATATAACATTCAATTTGTGTTAAACCTACATATTTGTGTGTATGTGTCAAACGTGCACATTAGCAAGCAGTAGTTTCATAGTTATGTGCCATGTGGTCTTGAATAACAACATCTTCTCTTCACAAGACATCCACGATGTCTTAGGAGGCGACTAAGGAATAAAATCAAGGAGATGGGCGACTTCCTTCCTCCTAGCATCTTCCTGTGTAACATCAACAACAACCACTATGGTTACCAACACGTATGATTGGCGTGGTATTTATTGGTAAATCATCATTAAGGCCTGTAACCAGCAGTGGCAAAGGGCAGATGGACAAGATAAGTATCACTGTGCGAAACAGTTAACAATTAAGCATTCGCAAGATTCACATGGAATAATGTTAACATAAATCGATAAAGGGCACGAATTCAATTTATATTTACTGGAAAGGCTTTCAAAGATACGTAATTAATGATGTCGTGACAGCTATTTGTTCAACTGCCGGACTTGGGATCTGCAAACAGGTCATTTTGTTAAGTAAAAGGGAATGTTCAACGGTATCCACTATTTATGCGTTGCTAATGGTGTGGTGACAATCATTCTGCACCATTAGAGGTATCATTAGTGACACCGTTTTATTTGTTGTTTGTTTTCTTAAAATCTCGGGTCGCGTCGACCGGCGTTGCCGCTGTCGGGTTAATCATTAATCAGCGGACTTTCGGATGACTTACGACAAAAGTTTTTTGATTAACGGTAAGCAAATATGGGACTGGGATACGGTGTAAAGAAACATTTGAGCGAAGCGCTGATCCTTATGTGTAGTGATATAAGATGTAAAACATATTAAGCGCAATGTGGGGTGTGTTTTGGAATTCGGGACATTTGTATTTGTATAATGATGGTTTGGGAGGTGTGGGAGCTTTGATTGCTTATGTTTGTCCTGTGAGAAACATTTTTGACCCGACGATACATTTTGTTATCATTGTAAGAGATATCGATTAAAACATTGTAAGCCGATCAAGAAGCATAAGTTGCTATTTTATATTTTTATCATACCAATGTTTCAATTTGACTATTGAAAGGGTTTTACAATGATATGTAAACCGCCATTTTGTTGCGGCGCGATTTTGGGTTAATAGAAATATTGATTATTTATTGCATTGTCATCAGAACTAAAGGTGTATTTCAAATTTCAGTTCAGTCTCACTGATAAATGGGTTAAATTATTCTTGCAAGATTTGACTTTTATTATTGTTATAATTTCTATCTATATCTTTTTTTTGTTCAGTCTTACTTTACAGCACTCAAATAACATTGAACAATAATGGAATTCGAGTTCAAAAAAATCTATTCATCCTTACCAAAACAAGAAAACCAAAAACAGAGGACTAACAAGAAACAGTCACTGTTTTACGCGACATGTACACGTCACGACATCTGTCAACTTGTCAACTTGACAAGTCTTATCTTTGGGGTAAAAAAGACCCCGTGGGGTGACTTCTACCCCACGGGCGAGGAAATGTATTTATGACTATGTAAATTGGTTCAATTCGGCACCGAATTTCAAATTCGGTACCCAAATTTGGTAACAGGTGCTGTGAGGTTATTGGCTACTTGTAAATGACACTGTTTGATTTCTGGGATGAATACGGGCTTCTCCGAAATCTTGAATCGCGGTGTCACAGACAATGTACACGTTATTTGGAAAATACATTTTTCGTTTTAACCTCTTTATTATCTCAATTTATTTCAATAAGTTTATACAGTTTTCTGAAATTGGTGTTTTTATTTAAGAAATCTTTTTTTAAATAGCTTTTACTTCTGAAGTAATGAATAAAAAAATATTTTCTTATTTATGCTATGAAGTTCGTCTTTTTCGATAATAAGGGCGTCGACTGAAATGAAAATATTAATTAATTATGATAATGAATATACGTACTTATACGTATATTTAGATAATAAATAATTGTATATGTATTATCATGTTTACTTTTAAGTAATTTTTGATTGACATAATATCTTTAATTTCCAATTAGTATATTTTTTAATTCTTTAAAATAACCACTTTTATTATATAGCTGAGGTAAATAAAATGAAAGTTAAAACAAATTAAATACTGAATAGTTAATATGTTTCAAGATCATCTGACCACCATATTTTTTAAATTAGCACATTCCAAAACACATTTCAAATATATCGCATTTAAATAAACAGCAAGCGAATAGCGAATAAACTGCAAGTGTAAATGTGTACTAAAACAACGAAATGGGCCTTTTGATTTTTGGGAGTTCGCCACAATCTGTCGATTTGAGGGCGCGGTGCATGAGGGATATCATCTGAAGATGATGTCCATATCCTAAGACTGAACTCGCAAACATTTTTATTTTCTGTTTTTCGTAATGTAACATACTTAGATTTTAATTTCGTTACCATCCTAGTATTCTTAGACTGTAGTAGAAGTAGACTACTTCACTAGTATGGTACGATGTACACTAGTGTAGTACGGAGGTTACTCTATCGGTCTGATATGCAATGGAATTTGAGTTCGATCCCCGACTAGACATCTGAATTTAGATTTCTGTTATGAGTCTGCATATTTGTGTGTCCATCTTGTGTGTGCCCATGGCTCTCACTACACAGGACAAAATCCTTACTAAAAAGTACAGTACAGGTACAGGTACAGTTCCTACATTTATATGTACACATACGCAATAGTAAATAAAGAAATTGCCAGAAATACTCAAGTTTATTAACAACTTTAAATACTTTCCTTTGCGTAATTAATGACAAAAATATTTTAAAAATACCAAACGCACAACAATCTCTTCTTACGTCAAGCTAGAGGATTAAGGAATTAAATTTAGATAGTTATCTAGACTAAATTTAGATTTACTTTATGTATTAAATTGTGTTGTATGTAATGTTCGTTTAATTTTAGTTCTATTATTATCAGGTCACTTATCTTTAGACTTATCCTAAGTTGCACATCCCCTGTGAGTCGATAAGCGATAAATTTCATTAGGGTTGGCACTTGGCAGCTAAAACAACGCGCGGAGGGTGAATTGTCACCAAGAGAGTGATTCTTTTATTGATAAGGAACTTTGGCACTTTGAGAAAATTGTTGTGGTATCTATGTATTGAATCAGAGATAATTAGGTTGACAGTAACACGTTATATATTCGAAGTCTATTTCCTAATATTATAAACTAGCTGTGTCACCCGCGTTTATTAGAGGACAATCTATTAAAAACAAACATAGCGTGATGTTATATAGCCTAAAGCCTTCCACGATAAATTTACTATATTCAACATAAAAATATTTTTTCAATTTGAACCAGTAGTTTCTGAGATTAGCGCGTTCAACCAAACAAACTGTACTACTTTATAATATTATATAGTAAATATAGTAATATAGTAT
>DWNE01007305.1:0-12352 GCA_018249875.1 Cecropterus toxeus | reverse complement strand
TATAAAGGCGCCAACATAAACTTAAATATCTATGGATTCTGTTAACCTAAATAAATACTTAACAGATAGTTTCGGTTCACCGATATATGAATAGGTTAATAACAGATATATTGATATTGTTAACTTTAACCGTCCGTTCCCTGGTACGTATATTATACAATACATCTTTATATTTATTATACAGAGTGTAATGTCTTTATGTAAGTTTACTTCATAAAGTAAAAATGTTTCAGAGTGCTAGTATCCAACTTCACGGAGGAACAGCTGGATAGATATGAAATGTACAGAAGAGCAGCATTCCCTAAAGCAGCTGTGAAAAGGTTGATGCAAACCATAACAGGATGTTCTGTAGGACAAAATGTGGTCATCGCAATGTCTGGTATTGCTAAAGTGTTTGTTGGGGAAGTTGTAGAAGAAGGTATGTATCTATAAATTAAATAAAATCGAAGTGTCTGTATGTGTAATCATAACACATGCCAATTTGGGCTATAAAAACGCTGTTTTGAAATATTTTTCATTTAAGTTTCTGCTGGATAGTTTTTAATACAGCATAAATTATCTTTAATTGATTTCAAAAATGGGGTGTTTCAATTGAACCCTTTATGTGATTGTGACTCTATTACTCTTGTTATTTATTAATATACATCCTTCCCTTTTAAGATTTAACTTCATATTATTTTCTGTACTATTACAACATACAGAAAATAATAAAATCAACCCAAAAGGTTTTACCTGAATAAATCAATTTTATTGTTATCTATATGAAATCAAATGAGTTTTGTAAATAATATGTTGTCTTCAAATTACTACACATGCCTGTTACTATACGGCAATAATAATTAACAGGCTTAAATTTCTTGTCTTTTTAGCCCTGGAAGTTTTGGAAAAATCTGGAGAAGCTGGTCCATTGCAACCCAAGCATCTTCGGGAGGCTCTACGCAGACTAAGAGTTCGAGGTGCCATACCGCCCCGGAGGGCATACCGGAGCACTTTTAGGCTTTAAGGCATTAGAAGTTATTATCGTATTTGTAAGTTAAACACTCATTGTGGTTTTTGAAGTATAAGTCAAGTATAACTTTTAATTAATAAATTATAGACATCCCAGAATTGATAAATCATGGACACAACAAACATGCGTTTCTATAAGCACTGATTGATTTAAATTGATTATATTTGATACTTAGATCAATTTGAGACAACCATGATCATCTTTTTGATAAGTGAGTAAACTACATAAAATCATTGGACCGAAAGCGTACATTTGAAATCTGGGATTTGCAGATTTTAATAGTCAAATTTGCAAGATTAGCATTGATCCATGATGACAATTAATGTAGTTTGTGTGTACATATTAACATTGTTTTATACTTAAGCTTGTAATATTTTAATGCATAAAACCGATACTAATCTCAAAGTTACGTTTTTATAAAGTATCAGTGTGTATTATTATAAATGACACAAAATATTTTTTATTAAAATGTTAATTTATTACATGATAGTTATTTATTAAAAACAATATAACAGTAGGTTAGGACCATACATCAGTATATTGAAAATCAAATCAGTCTTGTTAAAATGGCTACCTATGTTGTAGACGACAAATATTAATAAGATATATCTGGAAGTGCAACTAAAGAGTTATTATAAAAGGAAACAAATATTCGCTGTAACAAGTACAAAACAAAAATTACAAATAAACATACATTCATAAAAGCCCATTCAAAATTTAAAGAAAAGTTGGCACTTAATATTATTTTAAATTCCATTGTGTGTTGCTCAACTGAGTTCTTGATATATCACAGATACTTGAATTTCTAAAGCTGCCTTCACAACGAATACCAAGCAATGCGTCAGAATAAGCCCTAAACAAAAATAAGGTCTACATCAACAGAGCCGAACAATACTTTACAAAAAAGGCACATTTCATAAATTAGCTTAAATAGTTACAATAATTTGGTAACATTTTGTTAAATGAAATATATTATTTATTTATATTATAACATACAAAAGTAAGCAACGCAAAATTGTAAGAAGAAAAGATCTAAGTTCCCTAAAATAAGTAGCATTCAAAAGATTATTTGTGCGCACATATTTTTGGTCAAACAATTTATTCAGTTTAAAATTGTTCATTTCATATATCTTTCACCCAAAAGTACATCAAAAGGGTATCAACACATAATTATCATTATAATCATAGTTGCCACATCATACAGGATTAGGTATCGCAACATTACCATTAACATTTCAAGTCAACCAGACAAACAATACTTCAACCGTAATTAAGTAGCATGTCTTTTGAACACTATTCTATCCAACATTTTACAATTAATATAATTGGTCAGAGTTAAAATGCGGATTTTGCACGTAAAGTAAGACGACAAAAATATTAGACTAGATAACGCACACAAACACGTCACAAACGGGAGCGGACTCAAATCTCAAGATGGCGCTACTATATCTTCTATGTATGGCTTATAAGAAGTCAATGTCACGATGACATTAAACCTTAAATCGAAGCATAGTATTAGCGCCTTAACACGTTCAGTGCCAACAACACGCCCTATTTATTCTTTTAAATTTATCGCGGTGCCAGCAACCGGCACGCTCAAAATCCTCTGTCAAAACCGGCATCGGTGAAAATAGTGGCATTGAACGTGTTAAAAATTGGCATACGTCCTCCCTATGAAGGTTAAACAACGAGTCGTTTGACGCCGCACTCGATGCAAAATTTGGCAGTGTCGACGGGGAACTTGTTGCCACACTCGTGGCAGAAGCGCGACAGGCGAGGCCCGGAGTCGCGGCGGGGGCGGTGTAGGGATGTCTCCGAGCCGCTGGAGCTAAGTGTCGTCCGCGGCTGCCAAGTGGGACTGCGACGGGAAGACGCGCGGGAGCTAGCTCGTTTTTCTAGAAAACAGCAATATTGTGAACTCATTAAGGGACATCTATTTATTACGTGAATGTCTCACTCATAAAATCTTACGTTTCGTGGCTTAATATAACGCTTGGCTTAGAATTATTTTCTGCAAAAAATCGTGTAAAATGAGAGATAACTGGTTTAAATTGAGTAAGACAAGACACTCATTCTATTCTAATTTTACCAGTTACGAAGATTAGGTAGAGTCAAATCTCACTATATCTCAAGAGCAGGAAGGGGAATCGAAAAAAGTCCACAATTGTCTCACGTAATTCATGCGATGGTCATAAACTCAAAAAAATCAGTTGTTTTTTTTAAGATTCTAACTTAAACCTCTGAGAGAACAAATATACATATATTAAAATCTAGATTTATCTAGATTTACGATAAAACAGCTTAATAAATCTTCCCTGACTCGACTTCTTAAGATGTAGAAAAATCTGACCTGCATACAAGATATTTTAAGATTTGACACTTAGTTTGGAAGGCAAATAATATGTTTTGATGCTTACCGTTTAATTGATTTCCACTTAATTTTAGATCCTTGTAAGGTATCTGAGCGTTGCCAACGGACAATGGTTCATCCAGCTCGGCCGAGCGCTCCATCGCTAAGAACTCTTCACTAGACTCGGAACGCGCATCGTCTTTTTGGCTACTATTCGTCTCTGATGCAGCAGGAATCCTTTCTAGGGATTCGACACCGTTCAACTCCTTAGCATTGCATACAGACAATTTTGACGGAGATATTCTGTTAAGGCTGAAAGAATACCAATTTATTTATGTTTGGATGATTCAAAAAGTACAAGTTCTATTAGATAAATCTGAAAATAAAGTATTTGGACAAAACTTGACATTATATTCCAAAATGTGAAAGCAATATATATTGTTAATATTTTAAAAGATATGAATTATGTAATAAAAAAATTCTAAAAACTAAGTCAACTATATTATTAATATCCACCTTACAAAAATAATCGATTACCTGACTAACCTGCTATAAGCGGAATCATTACTCGCTTTTCCGTTGGGAGTATAGTTTCCATTTGAACTCTCCGTTTTTCTATGTTCTGATTTCTTGACTGTATCTTTTTTCGCTGCACCATTTATTACGTTTTTATTGCTGTCTGTAACATCTTTATTTGACTGACTATTTTCGTTACTTTGGTTCTGGTAGAATTTATCGAAATCTTTAAGAGATTTCATGAGGTCTTCCTCTAGTTGGTCGGTTTTCTGACGGCTTTTGGCACCTTCTAACTTCTGAACGTTTTTCTTTTGAAGGGAATCAAGGAGGGATGTGGAACGTTTGACAGAGGAGGGGAATAACTTATCGCCCACAATATTGTTACTGCTAAAAATAAGAGATGTTGATTTATTCACTGGAATCATACCATTTCTATTATTTTCTATTTTTGGCGAATTAATGGTATGCGTTTGAAAAGATTTATTATCTGAAATCTCACATTGCTTCACTACCCTAGTGGTAGAGCTGCAAGTACGTTTATTTTCAGATCTTTGTTTATGTACTTCTTCGTCGAAAGAAGTCATGAACTCTTCAAGATCGAAATCTTCGCATAAAGAATCATCGTCACGAACTGACGTTTTTGATGTTATGCTTTGTTCTAACGAAGATAAAATTTTGTCATATTGTGAACCTAAATCATTAATTTTTGGGGTAATGCTTTCATTACCATTGAGATTATTATTATTATTCTCGTTTTTAAGGTAAGAGTCTAATGTGTTATTGGATTTATTATTACCGTTACACGTACTAAAAGAATCAAACTTAGCTGGCAAATTCTCAGTAGTAAGCAAGGACTCCATGCTGCTTATTATATCTGGATTATTTAAAATTGTATTAACATTGATGGGTAAGTTGTCGTTTTCGTTAATAAGTCTGGGATCAATGTAATTACTATCAGCTAAAGAAACATTGTCGAAAGCGAGAATAGAGTCAAGATTTACAAAATCCTTTTTTTCATCGTCTCTTTTTATTTTATCGAGTTTAAGTGGTTGCTTTATGGTGGTACGTTGAAATCCATGGTACATGGATGTAGCTATTTTAGGGATTTTTTCTTTTGGTTTAGGTGTGCTGTAATTAGAACTACTGTAGCTAGAAAAAGATTTGTTTAATGCACTATTACGCGTAAAATAACTTTTCTCCACTGAACTAATATTTTCTTTGCTGGATTTAGTAAATGTAGTATTTAATTTTTGACTAGATTTTTTGTCGTTTCTGTTAATTCTAAATGAACTGCACCTGCCACCAAAAGAATTGTTGCTATTATCATTATTGGTACTACCGAAAGATTTCATTCGCTGAAGGGTTGGAGTTTTCTGATATGTTTTATTAATTGAATCTTTTATCATTTTTGTGTTATTGTAGGATGTTGTGGGAGTTTTATCCTTAGTGTTGTTCTTTAGGATAGGAAGGGTTCTATGGGAATCTTTTGAATTTTGGGTCTTTTTAGGTAAATTAGTGTCTGATGACATAAGTTCCTTCATTTGCCTAGCCGCAGACACGAACGGATCGTAATTATCGTCCAATCTGAAATATGCATATGTATAAATACAAACCATGAGTTTACCAAAATAACAAGCAAAGGAATAAAAGCACAAATATCCGGATTGTAAACTATGTAAATATGCCATGGACTTTACACAAACATAAAACTTTTTTGCTTGTCCTTTGCTTATATTTTATATTTATTGAAATGGTAAAACGAAGTGGAATATCTAATCTATATAACATCTATTAATGTTATTTAATATAATAGTGAAATAGGATGAAGGATACAGTAAGACACTTAAACCTTTTTATTTCAATTCTTGGAAGTTTTAATGGAGGTGCTTCTGATGATATAGAATGAGCATCTGATTCGTCTTTATTTTCATTGACAGTAAAAGTTAAATATTCTCGATTACTCCTTTTTTGTTGGCTCAAAAGCTTATATTTACCGGCATTTTTTTGACTTACAAGTTTTTTTCTGCCGTGACACTCTTTGTTTAAAATCTTATTACTTTTATTACTCTCAGAAATAGATGGTAATTTTAATTTTGGTTCCGCTTTTACTACGTTATTTTGTTCCACTTTCTGTTCATGACGTTTTGTTTCATAAACCACTATATGTTCCATATCACTCACTTTTATATTTTCATCCAGGATATTTGGTGCTGTAAACTTAATATTCACACTTTTGGAAGCACTACTCAATAAATCTTTAAAATTACTTTTTAATTCACTCAAAGTGTCTGAAAACATGTGCTTGGCTGGGATTGCTTTATTATTCTCGTTGACTTGATGGCTGTTTAAAGCTTCAATTGAATTTGTTCGAGGGGTATGTAAGTTATCAATTTCAACATCCATTTGCAACTTTTCATCGCTCTCATTATTGATTAACATATCATCAGTCAATGCTAAAAATTCCTCCAGGTCCGTGGGGTTTTCAGTAAATTTTGTGTAGGTATCACCACTACCATATCTGCAGCCAAGATCATCGTTTATATTATCATCACCGTCACTATACAGGCGTGAACGGTCTTTTTCTACAGAATCATCAAAATTATCTTCACTCAGGTCATGTTCATAATTCTCCTCTATTTTTTCACCAGATAAATTACATTCTACCTCATAATTTTCTTTGTCTAACATTAGTTGTGTGGTTTCTGGACATGGTTTATGTTTAAAGTGAAATACTTTGGGTTGTTCTAACATTTCATTTGAAGATATAGTAGGTTCTTGTTCATGAAATGAATGTACATCTTCTATGTTAACATTTACATCACTTTCAAATTGCGCGGAAGGTATCTGATAAATATCTTTCTCTTGTGTATCGCAGGAACTTACCATTTTTGGATTTCGATACAACAATTCCACAGTTGTGTTTGATTCTTCGATTTGTTTTTTTACATTGTCATTATCTTTTGCATTACCCTTTATTTTGTTTTTACCTATTTGTCTCTGATCTGTTGTAATATGTATAACGCATGGTACACA
The DNA here is from genome assembly GCA_018249875.1 of Cecropterus toxeus. Classification (NCBI taxonomy): domain Eukaryota; kingdom Metazoa; phylum Arthropoda; class Insecta; order Lepidoptera; family Hesperiidae; genus Cecropterus; species Cecropterus toxeus. Next base: position 5,444 of record DWNE01007305.1, on the reverse strand, counting down.
AGGGCACAATAACTCTGTGTTAATACCGATAGATTGACTGTTTTTATTGTCACCAGTAACTTGAGTACATTCCTCTAAGCTATCTAAACTTATAGCACTATCTGTTATTCGTTTTATCACTCCTTTTTTTGTTTTAAATTTAGTTTCCTTTTCTTTTTTACATTTCTCTTTCAAATCTATAGGGTCATTTTTCGATTTTGTAATTTTTCTTGACTTTAAAGTTTCCTTGCAACTTTTTACAGAATCTGTCTCATTAATACATGAATTTTCTTGGACAACTGTTTCTTTGGTGTTTTTATTTTTGCCCAACTTTGGTATGGGTATCTGACTCTTTTGTATATTATCTTCTTTATCTATACCTTTTTTATTAGATTCCCGTTCTTCAATAATCTTTTGACTTCGTTCACTACTTTTTTTGGCAATTTCTTCTAATTTTTTTAATTGCTGTTGTTTCACTTTATTTAATTTCATCTTGGGTTTGTTTTGATTTGTCGGTTTTGGTATATTGGGATCAGTACAGCTTTGTTGGATTTTTGATGATTGGGATTCTTGGGTATTTCTAGAGGAAGGGAAAGGAAGGAAATAAATTTGAGAGAATGTTTTTACAAACAAGGAGACAGGAACGATGCATGTTCACATTGAAATATATTAAAATGAGTCTAACAATTATTCCTTCCTTTCCCCTTATTTGATAAACTTAATCTAGTTTTACGTACACTTAAATTAAAGCTATTTGTATGTAAGTATTACATAATTCGTAACTGCTCATATAAAATGGATCTTAATTAAAATGAATTGTAATTATAATTTCGATAAAATCTCCATTTATTCCAAGTCTTTATAGATCTGTCGTACTATTTGGATCGGACAGCTCTGAACAGGTAAGTATATTTTCTCAAATCTTTATATAATCATTATAATTATCATATCATCAATATCCATCATCATAACATCCGTCGTACATCATGTTTATGTTTCTACTAACCTAGAACTGCTAAGGTCTCTGGCGAGGCGAGCCTGCCGCGCCCTGACGTTTGCATCGCCGGATGAGTTGTTTTGCGCCACACGAGTGTTCTTGATAACTGGTATGTGAGGAGAGTCATCGTGACAGTCGTTACTTGACATTGATTCTGGAAACGATTTACAATCTATTTAGGTACGGGGTTTCGAGTACCTTGGTTTCTTTTAGTTTATCTACATAGATACTGCATTTTGTGATAAAAAGTCAAGGTTAAATACTATAGGTACAAACTGTGATCTCTTAAAATCTGTTCAGGTCACTATGGCTTATCTAATATATTGAATATTTAAATAACTTCTTATCGTGCATTAAATTATACTTATAACCTTCAGAAAACGCACCGCAGCAATCTTAGATTAAGATTCTGTTTACACGAACTGAGTACAGAGCGTGAGTGAGTGCAGTCTTTGGTGTTGTTTGGTTGAACGCGCTAATCTCAGGAAGTACTTGTTCGAATTGAAAAAATATTTTTGTGTTGGATAGTACTGTTAACACTGTACTGGTAACATATATGTTTGATAGTGCTTTCTTATGTAGTAGCGGGTGAAACCGAGTGGCGCAGCTAGTATCAAAGAAATATAGATAAATATTATAAGAATCGTGTATACTTAAAAAGATATGTAAAAGTATCTTTGTAAACATGATTGTATATGATTATAGATAGATAGAGAAATTTGTCTTACCTGACGCCCGAGTACGTCCGTGCCTGTAGTCGCCGTACTCTCGAGGGTGCGGCGGTGAAACGCCCCGAGAGGACTCCACTGACGCAGATCTGCTGTTGGACGACTTGTCCCGGGATTGAGATGAGCTGGAATGAAGATGATAGATGATAAGTAAAAATGAAGTAGAGAAATCGACACTTCGCATGGAAAATCACAGATAACGAAAAAAAAAGCCCTCACGGGATGTCTGGCAGTGAAACATCGTGGTCGTACAAGTAATATACATAAAAGACAAGATTGTGAAATAAATATATAGCGCATAATGAAAAATTAAATATGACAATTTTTTCACAGAAATGGCGACTTAATTAATAAATGTTTTTTTTTTAATACTAAAAATCCTATCCAACTTCATATAGGTTCAATCGAAGTCAACCACAGATGCGTTGCTCTCCTGAGCACTAAGATGGTCGCCTCATATATAAGGGAGTTGGCAACCATAGTTCACACCCTTCCACCGAAACGCACCGTGGTACCACGCCGATCGAAGTACATTAGTTCCTACTACCACCTGAAAAACGTTACCAAACATCAATGTACTCACCGTCTCCCCCGCGCCAGCGGAGCTTTGTACTGCGTGCGGGCATTGAGCCTCTGCTTCGCGTCAGCTATATGGGGTGGGGGCTGCGCGGGCGCAGCGGGCAATATCTTCGCCTTGTCCGCGCACCACTCCACGTGGCGCTCGAACGCACGCATGCCGAAGTTACGGTTGCAATGTGGACACTTCTGAAGATCCGCTGCTGGCTAGAATGACGAGAATAAATATATGTTTATGTGGAAGAGTTTTGAAATCGCTGTCTCTCTTATATACGATTTTCATAACGTCAGCACAGAGCTAGTGTCATCATAGTAGGAAAGTTCTGTTCTTTTCGAGATTAGTTAATGGTATCCTGGGCGTCAGTGATCACTTCAAGAGATGAAATGCATGCATGTTCGATTCAAACAGAAAAATACGCAAAACTCGTCATGATATTAATGAACGATTCCTCGTATTAGAGTAACAGATCTTTCATAAATTATAAAAAGCATATCTCCTAAATGAAATATTGCAAGATATTTTTTCTTAACACATTCCGTATAAAACAGAGTCTCAATTGAGTCGTTCTGTTATAATAATAATGGCTTGAAAAAAAATCGTAAATAACAATACGTGTTGGAAAGATAATTAATTCGGCTATGGCGGTCAAAGTCACTATACACGTGCAAACTAATCTTCAATGATTTTTTTTGCCAAGTTCACACGTACAAATTATTATTCAATGCAATATTTTAGCAAGATGTGTCTTTTTTATACATTTCCACCAGAGTTCAGAAGGCTCTGCATGGCGTAAGAACCTTTAAGTAAATTGCGCAATAAGAGATTAGCATTTCAAACAAGATTGGTAATTATTCCAAACAATAGAGCGTGTAATCATTTACATGACAAAGAAATGCGGGACGAATATCCTTGAAAGCCTTCTAAACTAATTTACTGGAGTTAAGCTACAGTTTTGTAAGCAACTACTTCAAGATGGAGACACTAAAGTCGTTACACAAGTCAGTTCGTCTGCATCCAAATGAATATTGTGACTTTGGTTATAAATGACTATATTTTCGCATAACACGTAACTAAGTTTGGTTCTGAATATGAGATAAGCGCATAAGTTATCAACAAGTTGACGCAATCGTTTTCAAATTTGTCTGTCCTTGAAAGATCTAATTGAATTGCAAATGAGTACCGTGAATAAACATACCTTCATAATAGCACTCCTTACTGATGGTGCCTTTGGTTTAGGCGTCGCCTTGGCAGTGTTTGGCGGGCTCTTCTCAATGAAAGGGCTGTTTTCTGGAAGACCGAAATTCTTTGGCAAGTATTGTTCCAAGTCGGTACCTATAATTGCATCACAGTTTTTATAATAAGTGCAATTTTAAATTACTTTAAAATTTAATTTATTGCAGTTATGATTAACTTGAAACAGAATTAAGTAAACTGTGGTTTTTAGTATAGATGGACCAAATAGACTCCTAATAAGTCATCGTTTTAAGGTCATGTCTGTGATTCGTGCAGTTTGTACACACATATTTGAATGAATGGGTTCTCTAATTTTAATGGACGCATTTAATATCACAGTCTTATGCATTTAGAAGTCTACTGGTCACTTGATTCATGAATGTTCTCGTAACACAGATATAGATTTGCTACTTACATTAGGCAGGGATATACACGAAATTATTGCAAATTATAATTGTTTAACCTCAACAAAGAACGTGCAGTACAGCCAGAACACGACACAACAATGTTAATCCGTGCATTTATAATGATTTCATTAGAATACTACGCAAGACACTGTGCTTCATGTGATTGTTAGAAGTTTTGATGGGTTATCGTAGGTGTCTCCTGCCAATTTAACATGACGCATGCACATATTTTATGCAAATATGGACCTAGTTGCAAGCGCGCTAAAACTTGATACCTTCAAAGCTTTAAATTACTTATGTACACACTGTTTAGGGTTGGCGACCTCACTATAATTAATATAGCATTGTAGTATATTTCGGATCTGCTTAATATATAATATTGAAAAAAATACGCTAAAATACAATTTTTTCCACACCGAGATCTCACAAACAAATCCATGAGCTCCAAATCCAAAGTTATCAACGCATTCTATTAATTCTAATAGACTCATGCCACTTTTACTTGAAACAATAAAAATAGAAAATACAAAAAGTGCACGAGAGATATGGATTTACTGAATTAAGTATATTTTTTCTACATATTATGTTTAGTTCTTAAAATACTACATCTTTTATGCGTTCTATATTTTACAGCTCACATTGAAAGATACTATATTTTGTCGACGTAATGTTGGCAGCCCTAACACTCGCTATTAGTACGAGTTTATTACGTATCCCCAAATCGATCACCGTTAACGTTCCCGCGCATACGTTTCACGTTTACGTTTTCAAAATATGCATGAGTATAAAAAGTAAACATGTAATGTATGGGTTACATCCAAAAGTGATGGTTTTTAGGAAATATACTAAACTCGTACTAATCGCGTAGTGTTAGTTGCGCGTTTGCAAAGTTTGCGGTTTAATTAGCTGACTACATGTCTACCACACCTAGTTGAGTATTGATCGCCAAATACAGCGTACCTAAGTAGGTATAAAGTTTAATGCTTAAGTATGAAGTGATTTACATTTTAAATGTAATAGGACGCACGTTATAATATTTAAGAATTCCGCGACTATTTAATTCCAAATCTGATTTTACCTATCTTTCTAGTATGTATGTAATCTTTGACAAACTTTTTCACATATAGTTAGAATCTATTATAAATATATTATACTTGTCATAAAAATCAAAGTATAAATTATTATAGATGATAGATACAGCACTGATATATTTCAGTTTTATTTTCATGCTTTTTTTAACAATTTAGTGTAAAATAGGCGCTATGAGGCACTTCTTAAATTGCAATAGACCCCTCTGGAAAATAAATTAAGTAACCCCAAACAGATTCAATGTAATAAAATATATAACGTTTGGAAGTATCAGTCTATAGATTTGTTAAAGGGGTGACATAAGAATAATATCGGCTACTCTAAGATTTTTTCCATCTTTTTTTTTTATAAACATGAAGTAGCAAACGAGCAAGCAGTCCACCTGATGGTAAGTGGTTACTGCCGCCCATGGACATTTGTCAGCAACTTCATAT
>DWNE01007304.1:0-12352 GCA_018249875.1 Cecropterus toxeus | reverse complement strand
ACTGCTTCACGCTAGAAATAGGTGTGGCGGTGGTACTTCCCCGGTCGAACTACATTAGTTCTACCACCTGGCAAAACTTGTAGGTATATGACAATAGAAGTCAGGAATAACATCAGATGCCCATAATATTTGCTGTTTCAAGTACACAAACAAAATGACTGATCATTCTATCTTAACTACTTCTATAATATAGCAAATCGAAACGCAAGTCACGGAAAACATCAAAAAGTATTTGGCTTATAAGTATTATAATGAATCAATCTCAGGCGAACCGAAATTTGTACTGTACACGCAGCGAGGCAAAGGTCTTTAATTAAATGAACGGAGGGTGGTTTGTCACGGCTGTTCCAAGACGTTTGTGGAGTTCCGAGTCAATTCATCTTTGACCTAGAATTTATCAAAGACGACGAAAATATATGCAGATTGTCTTCTGTTTCTGTCTCTTTTAGGGTGCCGAGTACCATGTACCAGGTACTGTGCTGGATGGACGGTGGTATTATTACAAAATGTTATGACAAAAAGCATAGCTTTGTAATGAAAAATATAAAGCCCACTAAAAAATCTGTAAAAAGCTAGCCAAGTCTCGATGGAGCTGCTTGTTTATCTCTAAAAAGTAATGAAATCTAGACAAAGTCGTGCCAAGTTTTAGATTCCTTACTGCGTTTCTTTATTATCATAGTTATTGTTGTGTCTTGGCCGTTGACTTGTACCTACTCACTAATGTATAAAGCAAGTTGAGTCTTAAGTCTTATCCAGTAAATGTTGAGACTCAACACGCGGACATTAAAATGTACAAGTCAACGGCCAAGTGACACAACATTAATTACTTAGACTTAGACTTGGCACAAATTTGTCTAGATTTCATTACTTTTTAGAGATGAATAAGCAGCTCCATCGAGACTTGGCTAGTTTTTTATAGAATGTTTTTAGTGGGATTTCACTTCTTTTTGTAGAAACGTGGGCTTGTTGATTTATTTTATTAGATTTTCTTATTTGAAACAGTTACACAGATTTTTTTATGTACCAATAGTAGAAGGGGGCATTGCCATATCCCTAATACAGCTGAAACCAGCTTAGGGTTCTTTATCAAATATTCTAGACCTTCGATTTTTGACATCAAATGAAGTGGCCCACCAAGTCGATTTTTTTTTTGTAAAGGCGGTATGTCGATCTGTTATTGTTTGGTTGAACTCTTCTGTTTTCTGATCAGGGTCACCATGTACACCAGATCCTCAATTATCCTAGTTTTTATAGTTTTTTCTTTATGTTGCTATGAAACCCTAACTCTGTACCAAATTTCAGCTTTGTGAGTTTATGGGAAGTACTAGTTCTATTTTGATGATCATGAGTCATAAATGCGAAATTTTGCTTTCGCTTAACTTTGGAACTAAATGACTTAAAAACTTAGAATTTTGAATTTTAAGTTTATAATTATAGCTTACTAGATGACAAAAATTTCTGCGTTCTGGTCTAATCCAGAGGTTCTCAAATAAGGGCCTGAAAATGCGGCGAAATGGTTCCAGTATCGGATGGTACGGCAGTGTTTGCTTCGCACTCGACTTGGCGGGGGCACTACTGTGCCCCCAGATAATAAATACGGGTTGTTGTGAGAAACAGTAAATAAGAAATATATTTTTTATATAATTTTAGTTTAACGGGAAGTTGGTATTTAATAAATAAATAATCAAACTTTCGCTGAGTGAAAATATATATTTATAACAAATGACTAAATGTGACTCAAGCTTATTGTATAAATATTGTTTTTCGTGAGGAAAATATAAAATATTAATATCTCAAGTTATCGTATGTTACTTCTATGTTATAAGAAAATATCTCATTTCTATTAACAACATTATGACAGAAAGCCATATCTAGGAATAACATTTCACTTCATGTCATTGTGATATTCATTTTGTTACATCTTACGAATTTATTGATGTACATTTGAAAAAGAACAATTTGATAAGAATAGTTAGAAAAATCCACACATTTTCTTACACACATAAGTTCGAAAAACGTTATCCTTTTGATACAGTAGGGTAAAAGTAGAGGTATATAAACACTTTCTACATTTAGTGGTGGTAGAACCAATGTAGTTCGACCGCGGAAGTACCACTGCTACACCTATTTCTAGCGTGAAGCAGTCCTTGCGTTTCGGTGGAAGGGTGTGGTTGCCGGCTCACTTTTATATGAGGTGACCATCTCAGCCCTAGGGAGTACCAATGCATCTGTGATAGACTTCATATAGAACCCCTGTTCTATATGAAGTCGCTTTCAAATGTCCATGGGCGGCAGTAACCACTTACCATCAGGTGGGCTGCTTGCTCGTTTGCTACTTCATATTGATAAAAAAAATCTTTTTATACTTCTGTTATTATATTATAAGCAAAACATTGGAATATCCTTTCACGACAACACCACGATGTTTGTTTTGTAACGATCGACGACTTTATCGTTATTCCATTGAAGCAAAACAAGGCGATATTTATGTTCAGGAAATATTTATGGAGTTTTGGCTCTTCAACAGCGGCTTATCCTATTTATTTTGTAGGTCAATCGATAAATGATTCTAAAGTTGGTTACACTTTTGTATATGTTTGTTTGATTTATATTTTATAGAAAAGTCTTGTTTTAGAAGCATTTTTTTTCCTTAAGGAATAGACTGGAACGTTTGTACTTTGTAGACTAGACTGATCCTTAGTTTTTTTTTATTAATTCGTAGTGTCAAACAAGCATGTACTCCACCTGATGGTAAGTGATTATTGCTAAAGTGGACGTGGTAGTGCTCATGGACATCTGTAAGCATCTTCATGCAGAACAGGAGTTCTATCTGAAGTCGATCACAGATACATTGCTACTCATTAGGACTGAGATGTTTGTCTCATATATATTTGAGACCATTATAATTATATTTGACCGAATGCAATCTCATCATTCAAATTTCTGTCTGACCGTTCTGTCTGACTGTTCTGTCGGGAATCGAACCTGGGACCCACTGCGCATCAGACCGGTGTGGTGACCGCTCCGCCACACGAGTCGTCAATAGTTCTGGTACCTTCCAAGAATGTAGATTGTTATTTTGAAATATTGAAATTGGATACAAGGAAAAGCTTTCCTCAGGGATAGTACCAACCTTATAAAGTATATCAATTTTATTGGAATTTGATCACAGAACTCAATGTGCGGAAACTCGTTGTTTACTACTATAATAAAAAAAGTCATAAGTAAGCCTTTTTCCTAACTTAAATCCAATGATATTCAAACAAAATACTTATAAAACGTTGTGAAGTATTTATTTTATGGAGAGTATTTATTTCTCAACTTCCTACTGACACGCCCCTTACATTAGCTCTTCAGTATACAATACTATATACGAGTACATTCAATTGAACATTCACCCTATTGGCGCATTGGACCATTTACTATAATGTTAACTTGATGATCATAATTTTACTGAATTGACTGTAAGTGGGAAAATAAGAACATTTGTTTCCTAGCTTTATGTCCTAGAACACATGTTGCATTCTGGCACATAAAGCTTCTGTTTTTAAAGTCACCTATAAGAAAACGACTGTGGTAACGACGACTAAGTTATGTATATTTAAGGATATTGAGTATCTCCCGTCCCCCCTTCTTCAAATCCTACCATATGCACTGATGTTAGTTAATTAGTGTCTTGTCTTAAACTGAACCGATGGAGGTCGAAAAATCTTTCGTAATAAATATAGTCTTGTATATGAAACGCTGGCGAAAAAAACCTTTGTAATATACAATTATATAAGTACATATATAATTTTTAAGAAATTTTTGTTACGACCCTGCTCAATTTATCAATACACGGTAGAAAATGACTAAGCGTCATTTGATAACACTTTTATACAGCAAAAATTGGTCGTGCCCCCCAGGGATGAAAATGAAAAGCATTTATATTGTAAGCGCTTATGGCGGCACTTATTAATTGTTAATTTCAATATTTTTTCTATATATTTCAATATATTATGTACATACGACTTATTAAGCTCATCAGCTCACGTATCTCATGCTACTAACTTTATTCATGAATATATGAATGTTGTGGTCAAGTTCAAATCGAAATAGTTTTTCCCTCATATCAATATAGAGGTCAACTTGAACACTTGAACATAAATAACTTCTAACTTTATTACTCAAAATAAATAATAATAAAGTGAAGTCTTATTACTAAAATTTTACCACTTGAAACTTGAAAGGAATTTTCCTTCGAAAAATAATGTGGCCTTAGTTACAAGCCATTGATGGCATCGAAATGAGTATGCTTTATTGTAACGACGTTTGGAATATCTTATAAGACTTTCCATTAAAATTACCACCACTTCGAGAAGCGAGACAAGGGCAAAACTGACAAAAAGGGCAATAGGACAAAATTTGTTTTTGTGACTTTGACTGTGAAACATGTAAATCTGATTAATGGCGATGCATTCATTTAATTATTTTTGCGCCATCTGTTATACATTGTCGGAACTTTTAAGTATCGAATAAAACTAAGCGGGCTGCTTTGTTCGACTTAGTACAGAGCACTGTTCGTAGATGGCGTGTTTTTCATTATGCTAAATATTTAGTTCCTGTTGCAATCTTGTCATTTATGCATATTACTTGCACGAACACTATATTTTAAATCTGCCAGGCGTCCCGTGACGGCATTTTTTTCAACGGCAGATTCAACCAATAAGCCTTTTTAGATCGTGGCAAAACTTTTTACTTTCATAGAAACATAAGGACCCAGCGTATCAGAAGATAAACTATGACCATTGATCACAAAAGACGTAGTTAAAAATATAAATAAATTAAACATAACTTTAATCCGACATAAGTGCGTTTTGGCTTGAAAGATAAAATAAGGTACAATACGTTTACACAAGGATTTGCTTTTAAATTAAAGGAAGCAATACAATCTGTTACCAAATTCAAATAAAACTTCAATCTTATATTGAGGTCATTACAGATATCTACTCACCACTAATTGGATGTACTCCACTTGTTTCCTACTTCAATTTCTTGAAAAAGGAAACGCTAAATTATGTCAAGTTAAAACCACCAAAAATATACCGAAGAAGCTCAGTCCCCAAAATAATAAAGACAAGATTTCGTAATAAGCATCTCCGTATCTCGTTACTGACATCGCGTGTCAAAGCAAGCTCCTCTAAGCTAATGCCCCGTTGAGACGGCAATCGAGGTTAACGGCCTTAAGTGATCCGGGGGCATGAAGAGATTTGGGGCGTTATGTGGCCGAATATTCACTCAAGCCAAGCTCTGGCCAAGACATCCGATGGAATACGTCACGCTGAAAATGTCTTGGAAGGTATTTAGACCAGATTTGTCGTGACGTCAGAGGAAGTATTTTGTATTCGAACAAATTACTTAGAGTTAGGAGAGATGAAGGGATGGGATGAAATAGTGATGTAACATGTAAATGGTGGACAGTTTTATAATAATGCTTTTTTATAACTTTAATATTTTTTTTATCAGACTGAAGTAGCCAGCGAGTATACATTGAGTCAGTGGACATTTGTAAGCAACTTCATATAGAACAGGGATTCAATTTGAAACAGATAGGTTGCTACTCTAGAGGACTAAGCTGATCGTCTCATAATTAAGTGAGCCGGCAACCACACACTTGCACTGAATCGTAAAAACTGCTTCACGCTAGAAATAGCGGTTGCAAATTGTCTTATTACGACAATATTAAAAACGTTCAACAATATTACTAAATAGGTACGTAGCAGATTAAATTTAAGCGAAATTCATTAATTTCGAAGCTATCAGGTAAATGCCAGTTTCAAGTATAAGTCAACAGAGGAGATGCTAATGACGGCACAGCGCCTGCCAAAGGCGAATGCTCACTCAATATTCTAATGCGGGGTAATAAAAGTCCCGTATTAGCATCGGAAACGGCCAGGGATCTGCACGTTCCCGACTCCGACGCGACGCTCAGGACGGCCGCCACGTCCAGACACCTCGACATGAATACCGTATTGGAATTGACTGAAACGGAAAACGCTTACACCCTCGATCATAACTATGGATCCCACGGTATATCTACGACGCGAAAAATATGTTCGCGATATAAATTCTCGATTCGGTCTGCCTAAGAGTGAATATAAATGAAGTTGAAAGGAATTCGCTGATTGAAAGGTACGCGAGAATAAATGATAGGGCTTATACAAAAATAGAGTATTCCATAATTTTGCGTTATGTATCTTCCGAGTAGAATGGTTTTGAAAATCATACCTACATTTTCATTGAATCTTATTGAAGAGAATCACCGCCGGAATCTTTCGGGCACTCTCGTTATCTCATGTATAAATTTATTTATCACATTTAGGCACTTTATCGTGAATAATGAATTTTAATAGATTTGTTTACGATGCAAATGTACTAAAAAGAGAACAATATCGATACTATTTTACTATTATCGTAAAAATAAGAAGTTCGTCTTATCATCTTCTGGTAAAAAAATGAATAATTTACTCTACTATTTTCTTCAGATTACAAACTTTTTTTTAAGTATTTCTTTACGTTGTGCTTTTTGAGTAAAAACCAACTGCTACCATTTCGAATGTGTAAGTTAGATTTTTTTTATGTTCTAGTAGTTTTGGAATAAATACCATACCTGGTTTTAACTCTGTCTGACCATTTTGTAGTTAAAAGCTTACGTAAAATTCCTTGATAATACAATTGTTCTTAGTTTTGTTACCTTGCAACTTTTTCAATCACCATAATAAAGCTCAAGTAGATAAGCAAACAGCTACAAAGCAGACGGCATAATTATACTAATGTAACAACCTGTTAAAAGCACAATGAATAAAATAAAATTGTTGCTCCCAACGCACTTATTACCGCTGACAAATGCAAACAGCGGTAACAAACAACGAGCGGCGATATTCACGCAATTTATCCACGCTCGACGAAACGGGCGCCAGGTGCTTCGCTCGAAATTCATAATAGTTTAATTTCCAGGTCTATTTGACCGAAAAACAAATTTAAACAGCACCAACTTGTTTGGAGAGTGAACATCGAATTTGTATCGGTTGTAGTTTTTTACGTACATTTTATATTAATATTTTTTGATCGCACTAAGTGGTTCAAGATCGTCAATTCATTGCTTTTCATGTGACGGAAATTAGGACGTCTCTTAGGTATGAGTATGGTTAGAATTTTATTACAATTTATAAATAAATGTATATGAAACACAAATACCTAACCTACAGGATACCTATACCGTATCGTAACTTAACGTTTCATCGTGGCCTAAATCATATAATAGTACGTAGCTTCATATTAATAAACTAATTATAGGAAAAAACTAAATCTAGTTCTTTGTGTTTGCGCGATGAAATATCGGTATACTTCGGACCATAAAACGGCTCAGTTATATTTTTAACGTTGGAATAAAAATACTAGTACACAAAAGCATAAGATGTACAACTTAATATTTCAGTTAATATCTGGTTTTAGACTAATATTATATTTTCATCTAACATGTAACAGGTATCTGTTATCCGTAGGTCGAAATATCAACAGTAAAGAAGTTAAAATACTATATGGAAATTATATCACTGTGCTACTTTTTATAACATAACTATTTCTATAATAAAATATAATGTCCGAAATAGCATTATACGGAATTACACGTAGGGCAAGATCAAAAACATAAGCCCTTACGTAAATACGAGTATTAGTGATTAAATAATACATAAATGCCGCGTGTATTCTGATATTATGGAGGGATCCGGTTCAGATTCCTTACCTTTATTCGCCAATACTGAAGTCGCTACCTGAAACGAAAGATATTGTTTGTGAAACCATTGAGTAAGATCTATTGTTTCTTTAACAGTGTTCAAACGCAAAAGGTAGGAAAACAAGGTAACTATTGAATGAGCTTTGTTTGGAAATTACAAAGGAGTAAATATTATACCCTGTCATAAAAAAAATTACATCTTCAGGATTGTTAAGGTTATTGATGTTGTAATTAGGACTTCATTCATTGCATCGATCACTTAAAATAACTACTACACTATCGAAGTTGATTGCAACCCATCTTATGTCCAGAGCGCGGGTTCTCCTTCAGTTATGTAAAGAGACCTGAGCCCTCAATCCAGAACTGAGGGAGGCCTAGGACTTCACCATGTGACTCCAATGTCCGTTCAAACCGAAACTGAAACGTGCTATTCGCATCAAACATCACAAGTAAGAAAGCACGCAAGAATGTTTCTACCAGCGGTCATCAATCCAACTTCCGAATTTGTTGATTGCGCGACATTGTTTGACGTTCACAATCAGTTAAGATGTACACAAACCACGAGGATTAACGTCCTTCTTATTATTTTTATAAATAAACGATTTTTTATGTGAGATCCTTAAACCTTGCAGTTGTCACTACCGTCACACTATAAAAGCATATTCAAGGGGTGCAATGTTGTAGTTTAAAGGGACAGGTAAATAATTAGTAAATATGAAGAGGGAACGGGAAAACGCTTAAAGGCAAATACTTATTTTTTCTTGAATATTACTTTTTATTATGCTAAATCCCCTTTTAAATTAATAAAATTTTAAATTACATTCTGCTATTGTTTGTTGTGTGCTTATAAACATGTTTGTACCTTATGTGTACGTTTTACGAATCCAAACATGAACATCAATAAATAAATAACACAATTTATTGAACTTATCGAAATTATACGAGGAAGTCGTCAGCATTTCAATATCTTCTAGTTTCTCAAAACTAAACGCTTCGGATTAATGAACCGCAGGAAGCAACTACATCTCCTCCACCGCAGGGAGACAGAGCATTTGCAGTCGGGAATTTGTACCGACTCTTGAATCTCAATTGCAAAGCGTCGGTACAACCGCTAAGATATTTGCGGATGTTGGGATATTTGTGATTTATTAATAAGGTTTCTCCCAGGTGGTAACTATTATAGTTAGACCAGGGAGGGACCACTGCCATACATATTTCTAGCGTGAAGCCGTTCTTGCGTTTCGACGACGTTTCGACGTAGGTTTCATATAAGGCGACCATCTCATCTCATCCTCAGGAGTACCTACAACGAACTTGTGTTCGACGTCAGACAAAACCCCTATTCTATATGAAGTTGCTAACTGATGGGCGGCCTTCGCCACTTATCATCAATTGGACTGCATGCTCATTTGCTAAGAAAGAAAAAAACATAATTATTTTCTTGAATCAGTTAATATATTTACATAATATGGCTGTGTTTATGCGGCCATAATATAAATTATTCCGCTTCTGGGTCTGGATTTAATTCTGAAAGAGCAGATCAGGATACACTTTTTAAGGTTCAAGTTAGGATCAATCAAACGCATACAAAGATAATAATTAATACATTTTAAAACTTTTACAAAATCGTATCAAATAACATGTTTGAATTTGAAGAATAAATTCTATCATTTCTTTGAAACGATTATCTACATTTAATCTTCCTTCGACAGATTTCCACTAATTTATTTTAAATCGCTTATTTGGCGCAACGACGGCGAAAGTGCTATTTATTACGAATATATTAATGTCGTTGGTGTACCAAATGAGCTAATTAAGTCCATTATATTTCCACAAATTAAAAAAATAAATGTTAATCTTTCACTGTATCTATTACGTTTTCGATTTGTATTATTATCCTTTTCTCTTCTTAGGTTCATTTTGTGTGTATTTCTTAATTAATTTCATTAATAAGATGTACACTGGAATGTACGTAATTCATTCAAAGATACCATGTGATGTGGAGCTAGACAAACTAAATCTATACGAATTGGCACTACAGCAAATTGGGTTAAGTCAACTTGTCCGACTTAGTAGCAAGATATGAGACGTTCAGAGTTTCTGTCCGGCTTAGTTTTGAGCTAATATGACAATATGAACGTTGCATAATATCTCTCTGTGGAGATATTGTGGTATACAATTATTTCGTATAAATTTATTATTTCGAATATCTATTTACTTACCTCTCTACTGACCTCTCTATTTACGTGAGTTTCGATAACCAAGTAGTAATATGGGAAGTTATTATAACGTCTGCTTTTGGCGGTCAGGGTTCATATCCCAGGGTTCGTTTATCTGATTTTTCGATATTGTGTCATATTAAAAATATTTATTAATTACTTCTATAATAACCAATAAGAGTACGCAGGGAAATTGATAGTTCGGAGATTTCTCTCCAAAAAAATTTGAGACGATGTGTCAAGTCTATTCATTCTCTTTTGGCTAGTATAGTATACTACGTGCCTTGCCTTTTACAAAAACAAGACCCAGGCAATTACATAATTGTGTTGACGATTAATGGACTATATCAACATTGTACTTATACGACGAGAGATTTACATAATATAACAGAAAACAATCAAATATGCAATTAAGTTTACTCTAAATATCAACAAAGATTCGCATTTTTGAAAATGTGGTTCGAGGTTCATATGGTACCAATTAACCTTTAAATTCAAACTGGAGCGACGCTCCAAAAACGTTTGCCCTTGATTAATAATTTAAAAATGAAACCATTTTCAGCTAAAAGAATAAGTCGTGGGTATAAAAATGACGGTTAGCGAGGGGGAAGTGACTCACGGAAGACTGGAGTAGCGAATGAAGAAAATTTAAAATGAAATTGCACCCCTTTCAGAGCGTAACCGGGGAGGGTATCGTGAGATTTCTGTCAATGAACTTTAATTTGGAACAGCTTTAGTCATATTAATTTTGTTTTAAGGAAAGCGCCATAGCAGGTTAATTATGTAGAAATAATATCAGTTTATTAATTTTTATAATAAAAAAACACATATTTTAAAAGTTTTTGATGATTTGTATATGGCAAAGGTTCAGCTTACCGCACTGGCCAAGTGCGGATTGATAGGCTTCACACACCTTTGAGAACTCTTTTTTTTATTACCGTCAGATGTGCAGGTTTATTCATGATGTTTTCCTTTACAGTAGAGCAGTACCTAATGATTAAATTTTAATACGCACATAATTTTAGAAAAATCAGTGGTGCGTGCCAGAGATTCGAACCCTGGATCCTCGATTGAGAGACCGAGTTTCAACCATTAGGCTATCACTGCTCGTCCAGTGCAGTAAACGATATATCTGCCAAATTAATTATATGAAGTATTCGTAAAATATGATTTCGTTCGTTCGTTGCACTAAAGATAGTAAACAGACGAGTTTTACGTCAAGAAAATCCAGATTTTTGGCACCAACTCAAAATTTCGATCGAAACTATCACTCACGTTTCGTAAGATTGATTTTTTGAACTAACTAGATGGATGAAATCCGTAGAATTGGCAATAACTTTGTACAAGCTAATGTAGTTGCAATATTTTATTTGCGTTTCGTTTAATATAAAATAATCACATTTATTTTATACTAAATTACGTGTTTCCTTCAGTTTAAAATTATTGAGGGTTATCAAAGTGTAACTCAGCATAAATAGGTGCACGGAAAAGCAATGAGTAATACAAAAATACAAGAACAGAAGTCGATTTAGCGCTGTAGGAATTTTCCCCGAGCGTAAACTAGTACAGTCATAAAAATAACAAGACTATATTCATAATATATAAAATGCAATAGGCACTTATGGTAACTACGTAAGCGGGCATATGCAGGTATATCAATATACGTAATTTCTTAAATATGTAGAGGAGTACGTTTTTACCCGCGACGGTACGGAGACTACCTTTATGCGTTTGAGTTGAGAGGATGTTTGTGCAAACCAATGTTACCATTTTTTCCAAAACTACAAGTCCGCTTTAGATGCGGTTTTCAGTGATGGATTCTGGCTTTATTGGTGCATATTGTTATATACATATGTGTTATGATGAAAACTCACGAGGCGTGAAGTACACATTGTTTTGCAAAACGGAAACTATTAGTCTACAATAATACCCCCAGTATTTTAAGTATTTTATCCTTTTAATTAATTACATTTTAACCGTCGTTGGTTTTATCAAAATTTTCAATTTTGCCTTTTATAAAGTTAATTGCTTTGATTTTACAAAACATAAGTAAATTGAATGTACACATAATTAACAAAAAAACAATATTCTGCGGGATGAACAAGCTAAATAAAAGTGCGGTCGGAAACTGGCGCCGCGCCAACACACTCGTTTAGGTTTGACATGCAACCCTGGAAGTTTTTTTTTTTTATAAATATGAAGTAGCAAACGAGCAAGCACAGCCCACGTTATGGTAAGTGGTTACTGCCGCCTATGGACATTTGTTAGCAACTTCATATAGAACCGGGGTTCTATATGAAGTCGACCACAGATGCGTTGCTACTCCCGAGGACTGAGATGGTCGCCTCATATAAAA
>DWNE01007303.1:0-12352 GCA_018249875.1 Cecropterus toxeus | reverse complement strand
AGATGTCCATGGGCGGCAGTAACCACTTACCATCAGGTGGACTGCATGCTCGTTTGCTACTTCAATCTGATAAAAAAGAGAAATTGTATATTGACGGTAGAAATGTTTGTTAGTCAATTCTGGACACAACACCGCCACACCCATATCTGCTGTATAGCAGGTGTGTTACGTTCTATTTACTTCTACTTAACTTTCGTCGTACTTACTAATTGCTTTTTAGTTCCGATTGGAAGAGGGTGATAAAGGGAAAGCATATTACTTAGTCCTCAGGGGTAATGTCTTATCAGGGGTTGATTGTATAAATGGCGACATAAATGCCTTACAGTCAGGTGGGCTGCGTGTTCATTTCTAAAATATATAAAAAACTGAATGCTTCAGCTGTGCTCCACTTATTTCTGCCCTTATAATGGTACTGTGTTCCGGTTTGAAGAGCGTTATAAGATAGACACATGGACAACTAATTTATCAAGAATAATAAGATAGGTAGACATTAGGGACAAAGATTTGCAATAGATATTAAAGATAGAAATAGTCACACGCTACTGAGTCATGATTTCTACACGTTACACTGAGTGTAGAACTCATAGCCCCACACTAGGATTTTCTCCTGTGTCGTGGATGCCATGGACACACAAAGACGGATACACACACGAGATAGAGATCCAAGACAGATGTTAAGCTGGCCTCTCGTGGTCCATGGTAACACGAACGTGAACTAGCTCGTCGGATACGGCATCCTTACATGCCGCCGGAGAAATTTCGACTGTGGTAGCGGAGAAGTTCAACTGTACGGATCTACTGGAAGTCTAGACAGACACGCACCGTTGGAAGGGTCTTCGAACGGTCCGCGGCTGTCCGTGGTCGTCTGCCGTTCTTTTACAAATACGTAGGTACGGACCGACGAAGCAGTTGTAACAGACAAGATCTGTAATAATCCAGACAAAAAGTTAAATTTTATTGTCATAAGATAAAAAAGTTTCAAATTCACTGAATTTTTCAGATATTTGTCCATAAGCAACTTCATAACTTAATTTGTTCGAGTTTCCGCGACACCGCGCTACAGACGAACATAAAATTGATTTAAAGTTGCATCAAGGCCCCCAAGTCTGTACAATATCAAGTTTCACATTGCGAGTGGTTTAATGTTAGTTATTTTTATAGCTTAAACGAGATATAGCGTTGAAATAACACGTACTTTCGAGCATAGTGGTAAGTACGAAATAAAGAATAATGTATATTTTTAACTTTATGGAAATCTTGGTGTAATTTTGAGTATAATGGATGTTGCAAACCAATATGCAGTCTTTTGTTGTACAGTTAAATCAACTCAATATATATTGGTCTATTTACTAGCTTTTATTTGATACCTATGAAAAAACTCATACACATAAAATTGTCAAACAAGTCATTGTCAACTGTCAAAAAGTTAATAAGTTTTATCAATTGTCGTAATATTAAAAAAACTTCCATTCCACTGTTTCCTCTATTTCCAGGCGCCATTTAAAAATATATATATAGCCTATGTTACTTTCCAAAATGAGACGATTCTAATGATATGTCATACGTCACAATTGTTCAAGCCGCTTGAGCTGTAGCGCGTGTCAAATAAATAGACATACATAAAACAAACAAACAAACATACACACATACATTCTTACGTAGTCGGGTAAAAAGACTTCGTCCTTTAAGACCTATTGCAAACAATCGACTCATTTTTACCGGCTCACGACTTGACTTAAAAGTCTATTTAAGTCTTAACTTTTGACTAGTACTAATACTAGTACTCTTTGTCTTCTGTAAATATTTTTTACAATGCATTTCTATTATATTTATTCAATTGAATATATTAAAAAATGAAAATGCCCAACATTGCTTATTTAAAAATTCACGTTGATTTTTTTGCATGCCGAATTCATCACTTGTTTACATTTTTTCTAGTTACTGGCTGCAGATAAACACAATACAAATGCAAACAAAATGCTAACAAATTCAGTTGTTTCGTGCGATTTATCGTGCATATGCAAGCTATCCCTATTTTTATGCGGTAATCTACACCCAGAGGCGTTAACATGCAAAACGAAACCTTTAGTTTTCTTTTATTTGCGCTCATTTCTTTTGCCACATTACTTGTTTTAGGGTTCCGTACCTAAAAGATAAAAAGGACTTTCTATTACTTAGACTTCGCTGTCCGTCTATTTTCACCAGGTTATATCTCAGGAACCGTGATAGCTAGAGTTAAAATTTTCACAGACGATGTATTACTGTTTCCGCTACTAAGAACAGAATAGAAGAGGGCTCTCATACAACAAACTTTATATTTTTTGCTGATTTTTATAGAAAATTGGTATTAAACTTCATGCGCATCCGACTGGCTCGTAGTTGATTTTTCATATCTATTTTTTCATAATGTAGAATGGAAAAATAAAAAAATATTCGTGATGAAAATATAACTTCTTTCCTTTGAATAGTCGGGTAACTAGCATGCAGTCCATTGGATGCTTAGCGGCCAGTGTACCTAAATACTTTTGTAAACAATTTTAGATTGGATCAAAATGTTACCAAAGCTTTTATGTATAGGGAGACCAGACAAGAAAGAATACAGTCCTGTGACGGTAAGTCACAGCCGCGCAATGAATCAACTGCATCACGCTATAAATAGGTATTAAGGTGGTTCCTCCCCAGTCGAACCATCTCCATCTACCACCTTTTAATTTACATTGCTTTAAATAATATTTTGACCTCCTTGAGAATTGCCCGGGTAAAGGGTATCAAGGCCCGAAGATCTTTGCCCTCCGCCCTTATGTTGACGTAACCATAGTATTTGAGAGACCCGAAGGGTAAAACTTCCTAATACAGCAATAGCGTTTAACACATGTCGTTATTGATATACTAGATACAAACCTGGCTTTGCTCGGGTAAAATGTGACTCAATACATTACTTCAAACTACTTGTAACGTCAGAACTAAATGAAATGAATACGGAAATAAAATGGAGACTGATTTTTTTGTAATGACAGCTCAATCAACAAAGACTCATTTACACACTAAACACTGTGTCATTGACACTGACTGACAGGAATGTGTATGAACACATCTATAAGACAATATGATGGTATTGTGTCGGATCAGACAGAACTGTGACTTCACTAATACGTGTGAATCGGCCTTAACGAACTCAAGATGGTATCTGAGTGGCCAAAATGGCAGCTGCCATTTGCACCATTAGAATTCAACAAAATACTCGACCGAATTTTGCGGATACATGTTATCGACTCAAAATAAATATTTTTTATGTTTTATTATTCTGATTAGGTTTCAATCGTATCAACCGAACCCCTTCAACGAATTATTATTAAAGATATAGGTGCGACAGTGATTTCGGTGTTTAACCATGATGACTTCTATTAGCTTAACTGCGGTAGTCTCTTTTTTATAATTTTATAAGATCTGTTTGTTTAAAAAACCCAGGTTATGTGCATATTCTCTTTTACTTCCAGGTCTAACTTTCTGTGCTTTAGCCAACTGACTAGAGATTTGTCTGACTACAAGCGAACGCCAAGCGAAATGTCGCATGAAACAAATTAAAGTCGAATATTGCGGACGAATAGGGACGAATGGATAATTATTATGCATATCTAAAAATTCTCTATTTATGTTCATTAATAGTAGAGTTAAGCGATACTGCGCTTTCATTTAAAGGGAAGGGAGACATACTTATCCGCGTCATTCCAACGTAGTCCAAGGGAGTAGAAACGCAACTGTGGCCAACCTCAGGTCAGAGTCTAATTTTATCTGGTGTTGTTTACGTATTTACTTGAGCGGCTACATATCTTACATATACGTATCTTGCCAAACAAGCCTCATGTTTAGTCATATTTAAGGCAAAGATATTATACAAACAAAAAAACAAACCCGCTGAGTTTCTTGCCGGATATTCTCAGTTGTGGTCGTGTTCCGATCCGGCGGTAGTGTAAGAACATATTGTAACTGACAATTTGTAAGTGCCCTCGTAGGCCTATGCAAAAAAAAATAAAGACATATATTTTTGTTAGAGTGAAGTAGCAAAGGAGCATGCTATCCACCTGATGCTAAATTGTTACTGCCACCCATGAACATATGTAAGCAACTTCATATAGAACAGAGGTTTTATCCGAAGTCGATCACAGATGCGTTGTTACTCCCAAGAACTGAGATAGCCGCCTCACATATGAGTCAACCGGTGAAATGCATGCTCGTTTGCTAGTTCTAAATTATAATATTAAAAAAAAAAAGAATAAAGTTAAACAAACTTTTACTGAAATTCAACAGAGACAGGTATTAAAACTAAATTCGCTCGTCATCTTTTCAAGCACGCAGTGAAACAAGTTACTCAGCGAACTGACGGAACTAACTGCGAAATAATTTTGGGGAAATTTTTCAGTAGAATTTCTGGCCGAAATTCATATGAGCACAGCTTGGCAGAACAACCGCGCAGAAACGTAAACTCGTTAGCTATTATTTTTCTTTTTATGTAAACTAGTAACCAGTAACAGTTTAGTTCAACTTTATTATTTTTAATCAACTTTTGTGTTTCATTTCTATTGAGTTTTTAAATGAGGTAATTTGCTTATAATTTACGGAGATTTGTTTATATTGTGTGATCTTGTGACTTCAAATAGAAACCCTGTTATGATTATAGATGTCCTCTGGTGATAGCGATCGTATGACAAAATTTGTCGTCAACTCCGAAACGTCATAAATCCTAGTTCCAACTTATATATATAGCTTTTTAGCATTTACCGCATTTGCATACAGTGCAATGAAGTTATATTATTTAGTTCTAAAAGTTAGCAGTTAATCTAAGTTTTGCAAAAGTTTAGATTATAACGTTTTTTAAATGGTCCGTAAATTAAAATAACTTGGCGCTTATCACTGCCGTGCACGACCTGCAGGTGTGATTGCTTAGCTAATCCGAAAGAGTAATAGTTAACAGAAGTTCAACTTAGTTCAGTTATTCATATAATTTACTGCAATATTACGTTTAAGTTAAGCTTCGTCCCTTATAATTCCACTGTTGGATAAGTCATCATAGTTGATAGTAGTGTCTTCAGAAGAGGGAAACATGGAATCAGTAGAGGTGAATGTGAAAGATGATTTAAAACACCGTCAACCAAATATGGTTCCATTGCTGGGCACGAGAATTTTAGACTTTAGTCCACCGCGCTGGCGAAGCAAATTGATAGACTACACATACCGTCGAGAACTCTTTTTTTAGAGAAACTCTCAGGTGTGCAGGTTGTTTTGTTTTCCCTAACGACGTTTTCCTTCACTGTAAGTGATAATAAATTTCTAATACGCAAATACTTTTTAAGAAATTAGTGGTGCATTCCTGGGATTTGAAGCTCGAACCCTCAATTGAGAGGCCAAGTTTCAACCATCAGGCCATCACTGCATGAGGATTTAGTTACTTTGATATTAGGGGTATCGTGCTTCTTTGACATCCACGGAAGAGAGGAGAAAGTTTACTAAATCATTGAATAAGCAGTAAAGATGAACGTAGTCTATCTGATGGTTGGTAGCAACAGTCGTCTAGGGACATGTATAAATAGCCTCGAATAAGATTAGAAGATTTGCTATTGAGTTGGAACACCTTCGATTAGAACATCAATTATTAAACCTGAATACAGCAACTCTTACCACTGATGTTATAAGGAATACTTAGAACGACAGTGTTATCGCACGGCAACTCAAAAATCGACTAATCATTGAATAAGCAGCAAAGATGAATGAATGGTAACAACCAATCTGTGTGTATTAATACCCTATTGATCAGTAGCCAGTGAATACGAGGATCCGAGGATACACTATCGACCCACAATTTAATATTGTGGATAGTTGCACAACAGATTTATTCTTATGACGACCCGCGTGACCGAGCGGTCACCATACCGGTCTGACGCGCAGTGGGTCGGTTCGATTCCCGGCCAGACAGAAATATGAATGATGAGTTTAGATTTCTATTCTGGGTCTGGGTGTGTGTGTATTTGTGTTTGTGTGTCCATGGCACCCACGACACAGAAGAAAATCGTAGTGTGTTGAAAATGTAGAAAGCGTGTGTATTTCTTATAATGACAATCAATTTGTGTGTGTTTATAGCCGGTAGGTATTGATCGGTAGCTTATAAACATGCAGATCCGAGGACACACTATCGATCAATAGTTCAATATTGTCGATGGATCGTTGCACAACAGTTTAGTAAAACGTGATCGATGTCTTTGAATTTTTGGAGCAACCATTTAGTTGATCATTGCGAATCTATAAAATCCCATATATCTTCACACAAACCTAAAACTGTTCAACTAGAAGTCGAATACGGTGAATGCTCTTTATTCGCGGGGGTTAGGTTTTGGCATTTGACGGGAATACAGGAGTAAAGCTCCTTAATCGCATAAGGCACTTTACCCACGTAACACTAAAACAAGCTGATGTGCTTACTTGTACTGACTACGAATAAAAAAAAATTAGGTCCAAATATAAGATTTTTTTTAAAACAGGAATACGGAAAACTGCGGTGTGAAAACCGTAAATGAGGAACTTTTGCTGTATATGCGATAGCCCTAATACAAATCATCCCTGTAGTTTCGGGACTAGAATAGGGCTATGGTATCCACATATTCAGGGTTGCAGACGGCAAGAGGGAGAGCTCGAACCATCCAGCCAAGCGACCCCGGCAAGGACTGAGGACGGCCACTAGGGAGGTTTTGGTGCGGTAATAATCTCACGTAACCAGGTGTCGCTCCCATGGCGTCTGTTACCTTTTGAAGATTTTCCCCTCGAGAACAAAGACCAAAAAGGCCAAATATGAATAGGATCTCACTCATAAACTGCATTTCATGTTTGTCACCTTCTGCTATCCATTATCTATGTCACGAGCGATTGCAAACGATATACCACTACAAGCTGAGCATTGCCTCCAATGTTTGCTTAACATTTGTTTCGCGTGCTCCCTTTCAATAACGCCGCTTCCCGCTTGCCCGAATGGCATCTTGACACGATTCTTACAAAGACCAAAACTGAACCTAAGACCTACGAAATAAGACTCATTTTCTAACATTCTCTCCGAAGCTGTACTTTGGTGAAATGTCATCGCTGTCTGCAGTTACCAACGTCCTTATTCCGTTGTGTTTAAAGTTGATATTACTTAATTAATCTGTAAATTCATAAGTAGGGCAACTGACACGCTTCGTGAAGCCAAAAGCCGAGATAGGGAACTTCTTTTTGCTCACTCGCTTTAAGATTTGTATTATGTGGTAATGATCACGGAATGCTAAATTAGCTTTGATTATGGCTCTGACGTTCTTTTTTAAGTGGGTTTTTCTGTTTTTATGGCTTGTTAAGACATGAAGCGGTTTGCATGCAAACAGACAGTTAATTGGAACATTTGGAACTAAAGTTCGTTTTCAGCTTATAATTTATTTCTGTTGTTAATCATTGTATGGTATTCACAAAAGTATTTTGATAAAAGTAGACTGTAAATTTATTATTATTTGATTTCACACGAAAATAGAACGAAGTCTCGATTAAAATATTGAAGCACAAAAGTACTGTTTTTTATAGCATGAATCACGCAAAAATACAATACAAATGGTGTATTGTTAAATGGTGCGAAAATAATTCGACATCATATAAAAATTGATGTTCATAACATTCACGAAATAAACAAAGCGCTCAAAGTCATGTTTAAATTGGAAGACGTACTTCAAGGCTCTGCAAGGTATTGTCTCTTTGTGTTGTAAATATTTGTACTAGTTATTGACTCGCTTTGTTTTGTACTACAGTAAAACGCGCATTCTTAGGAGGCCAATGATAATTACGTAAATTGATTGTGGTTATTTTTCGACTCAACTGAGGGGATGTAGTAAGATTTGTCTTGGACCTCCCCACCTAAACTAACCGCACTTGAAAATGCTCAAAGGTAGGTGAGAAAACAGAGTTTTGTCGTAACTTTACACGGTTTGTTGCAAAAAAAATGTGATATTAAGCCGAGACGCATTTTCCCTTGCGTGAGATATCGTGTGATTCGCAACCCTCTCCCCCCTCAATGTCTCACATGATTAATGGCTGCCCTCTTACAAAATTTGCTAAATTATTTGTAGTTTAATAGTATAAGATATTGTTTAAAAAAGGAGCACTAATAATTTAATTTTATCGTTATTTTTTTTTAACGGTACATAATTATGTAACATGCGAGTTTTTTTAAATTTTAAGCAAGACCATATTTTTACAGCTTTTTAAAAATTTACAATTGCTTCACGAATTTCAGCACATAATCGCTAGTGCCATAAATTTTCGGCGACGCGTATATATCACGAGAATTGGTTAATCCGTCACGAACAGAATTCTGCTTGCGACTTTATTGATGAAAAATGGTAAATAAGCTCCTCGTGGCCCATTTTAGCCTAGTTTTCTCTCATATATATTAGTTAGTTTAAAAGACACGTTTAAGAACACACCACTTGCTTGCTTGAACTGAAATTTGCACTCGGTATTTTTTTATAATAATTTATACACTTAACACTTCTTGGGAATTAACGTAGTAACAAAAAGTGTTGGAATACACGTTTTATCGTAATGCCCTATTTTCCAGCTTTATCATATCCATTTTGTTATGATATTAAAAAAAAATCTTTCCTCCTACTTTTTTCTGTTCAAAGAGGCTATATTTTAAAATGATATAGCATATGTCGCTATGAAACTGAGACGATTCCGATGATACGTCTCATGCCACAATCCGTCAAGCCGTTTTGCTCGTAGAGCGTGAAAAAATACATATGCTTGAAAAACATCAGCATCCTTCTGACGCAGTCGAGTAAATACTGGCCAACAAGTCGAAGGTCCGTTTTTTTATGAATTACCTATCAGTAATTAAGTTATTAGTTTGATCTGGTTGGCGTTTAAATAGTGTTTAAACCATTAATAAAAAAATCCCTTTAGAATTCTGTACTAATATTATAAAGCTAAAGAGTTTGTTTAAGTGATTGAACGCGCTAATCTCAGGAACTAATGGTTCGAATTGAAAAATATTTTTGTGTTGAATAATCCGTTTATTGAGGAAGGCTAGACGCTATATATGTAACATTTTAAACTGCGAAGTACCTACAGCTATTAATATATGTAATTTTAAATTGTATGTATTCCCATATTTAAAACTTTTTCGCTCGAAAATTCAGTCCTCTCAACGTTTTTCTTTGCAGTGAAGGCACGTGTTAATAAAATTAAAACTCATGGTTAATTACCACGGCTAAGTCCAAAAAACTCAGAATGATAAAAGACGGGTATAAATTAGACGACCCGGAAGCAGGAAACCTCATCATTAGCGAAGATAACTCTGGATGGTAATGAGTCGTTCAAAGATTATAAAGGACTATGCTTACAAATGTGTTTTGTTTTACAAGCTTTCATTGCCTAAACTTTAGAAGAATCATTTTGCCAGGTGGTAGAACCAACGTAGTTCGACTGGTGAAGTCCCACCGCCACACCTATGTCTAGCGTGAAGCAGTTTTTGCGTTTCGGTGGAAGAGTGTGGTTGCCGGCTCACTTTTATATGAGGTGACCATCTCAGTCCTCGGGATTAGCAACGCATCTGAGGTCGACTTCATATAGAACCCCTACTCTATATGAGATTGCTTACAGATGTCTATGGGCGGCAGTAACCACTTATCATCAGGTAGGCTGCTTGCTCGTTTGCTACTTTATATTAATAAAAAAAAAATGACAATTGAAAAGATAAAATAAAAGAGCAAGGAAAATGTTTTTTTTTGTAGCCGTAATTGATTTTGAATTGAGTATTTAAAGATTAAAATCATAAATATTCTATTTAAAGAGTTGAGCTTTACAGAACTTTTTATAGACTTCAGTATATTTTATCACTTTGCAGTGTTTTGATAGATTGAAAAAAGCAGCCAACCTGAATAACTATCCTTGACACCCATCTTTTGAAACAGGTGTATTTTTCATGTCAATTAACAGAAGTTATAAGCCTGAAGCTACTTTAGACCAAACAGTTTTATCTATCAAATAATAATTTATTTTCTAAAACATTTCCCTTGCAATGTTTTAATTTTATATTATACAAAATTGTACAATACAACAAAATTTTGGGTTTTACTACTACCAAGTTTTTTTTGATGTGAAACATCTATCAGCGCAGGTAAACCTGATTGTTGGCGTGGCGATGCTTGCCTTTATTTATTTTAGGGCCATCTGTTATACTTTTTCGGAACTACTAAATATCGAACAAAACTAAACGGGCCGCGGTGTTAGTTCGACTTAGCACGGGGTACTGTTCGTAGATGACTTTATTTTCATTATGCTATATATTTAGTTCCTGTCGCAATCTTGTCTTTTATGCGTATTACTTGCACGAACACGACGTTTGACACTTGTCATGCGTCCCGTGACGGCTATTTTTTTCTTATCAAAGTATTGAAAGAATGTTTTTTTCATCATTCATTTATTATGGTATGTTGTTTGTTAGTGACATTTATACCCTTAGTACGAGTTGATAACATTGTCTCAACAGTCTTCGTTTGCGTTTTGCACAGTTGGCTTTTGGTAATAAATTGCTATGGACTTTACACCGATTGGACGAAATCGTAAATAATTATTGTTTTGAGGAAACGTAAGCTACCATTGATAATTTACTGGGTGGTAGAACCAATGTAGTTTGACTGAGGAAGTATCACCACCACACCTATTTCTAGCGTGAAGCAGTTCTTGCGATTCGGTGTGGTTGCCGGCTCTCATATATATGGGGTGATGACTATCTTAGTCCTCGGGAATAGCAACGCATCTGTGATCGACTTCAGATAGAATATAGGACCCCTGTTCTCTATGAAGTTGCTTACAGATGTCCATGGGTGGCAGTACCCCTTTACCATCAACTGGACGGCATGCTCGTTTGCTACTTCATTCTTATAAAATGCTCGTAATAAGGGCCCTTATTAAAATTTATGTCTTTGTTTATGATCCGGCATTTTATTGCAATGGCAAATGCAGTTACATGCGAATAATTTATATGTACAGTTCCATATTACCGAACAATGGAAACACACATTAATATCGCAATTGCGAAGCGAAAAGCCAGACTTGTGAACATAAGTACATAAACATAGATAATTCCCCCGGAAAATAACCTCATTAAGCGTAGGAGATTAATTAATCCTTGTAAAAGCCTGTTGTAATTACCGCCCATTTTTCTCCAAGCCCGCGGCAATACAGACGGACTTATTATGTATGTATTAATTACTTTCCTTTTATACGAAGAAAGGATTTTTAAGTTTGACTTCCTTAGACGTTATAGAAAGGTTTATTAATTACACGATCGTCATTTAAAACCGTTTTATATTAGTTACTAGCTGTTGCCCGCGACTTCGTGCACGAAGGCTATAGTATAAATATTCAAGTCCCTCGCTTGGAAACTACTGAAAGTCCCATATAAACTTTCACTCCATTTAGGAGTTGGAGAGTACTTTCGAAAAAATCTTGATTTTTTTTTAATTTCATTTACTACAAAGACTACATTTATCAATTTGCAGCTTTTTATCCTATAAAAAGTTTATTACATACCATGCAATCTTTCACCCCACTTTGAAGGGGTTGAGGGTTAATTTTAAGAAAAATCTGCAATATGCATTCATATTTTTTTTGTAAACAACTAAAATCAAAGTTTTTAACTTCAACGGTGTACATTTTTCATATAAAAGTTTTTCTCCCTTTTCACCCTTCGGGGTGAAATTTCTAAAAATCTTCTCTTAGTGCTCCTCTATACTCCCTGAGGAATCTTCGTACCAAATTTCAATTTTCTACGCTCAGTAGTTTTCTGTCAGTTACTCAGTAACGCAAGAGTTTTATATATAATATAGATTAGTCAGTTAGTTCTGTCACATGAAATTGACAGGACAAAATAACCTTGTATAGTGTGTACTAGACGTGTTTTTAAACCGTTTTTCTCTCAGTTTAAAGTAGCAAACGAGCATGCAGTCCACCTGACGGTAAGTGTTTTGCATACAAACACGCTCGAAAAACATCTCTTTCTGACGCATGATTCTATACCTATATTCTATAAGTAGTTGTAAACTGTTATGTAAGCACTTGCAGTGTAATAGGTTGAGGTGAGAAAGAAGTATGAACGTGTCATGAAATATGAATCCCGAAGGACCACCGCCACACCTATTTCTACCCAATAACAGCAGCGATATACGCTGCTGTGACATCTGATGGGTGAAGTCTGAAGGTTTTTTTTTATAAATATGAAGTAGCAAACGAGCAAGCAGCCCACCTGATGGTAAGTGGTTACTGCCGCCCGTGGACA
>DWNE01007302.1:0-12355 GCA_018249875.1 Cecropterus toxeus | reverse complement strand
GAATGACAGCGTACCGAATATTAAAAATATGGATTCCTGACACGATTCTGGTGCTTCTGACGTTGGAATTTTTCATCGCTTTTCTCTCGAATTTTCAAATTTTTTATGCATTTTTTTACAGATTTTGGTAGTAAATACTACTGCACAATGCAACATAAATTTGGTTAAAATAATGTAATGAATTCGCTATCAGCTGTTCGAGGTTCGGTCAATGACCTCGCGTTGTTCACAATACATTGCGCGCTCAAAAATGACTAAATAATTTCCGAGAAAAATTGATGAGTAATTATTTTGTGTACTTAATGTCACAAATCTACCATTTAAGTTTTCGGTACGCTGTCATTTACACCCTGTATATATCTATACATTTACCTGTGCCATGTAAGCGGGCACCTGCGTCGGCTCCACGAGGTACGCGGGCTGAGCGGGATACGCGGCGCCGTAGTGCGCGTACGTGCCGTAGTGAGCGCCTCCCGCGCCCACTCCGCCCGCGTACCCGCTACCCACAGACACCGCTTCCATCACCTAGATGTACCATGTATTCATTATTTTTACATTTAACAACACTAGAATTCAACTCGTAAACATTACTTGTAAATGTGTCAATGAGTCCTTTAAACTATTTACGAATCTTTTAAGAAACAACTCAGTCTTACGGTTAGAAGACTTCGAATTAAGTTCAAATAAACAAGTTATGGCGTAAAATGAAGTCTAATATCTTCAATAGTGTAGCTGAGTGTAAATCTAAAAACTCTTAGATTAATTCACAATTCCAACTCAAGTTTTTAAATACTTAACGATATTTCAAATATTTATTTTCTGGTGTACTATGTTATACTCACATGAGGATACTTCTGCGATGGCGCCATGGTGAGGTGGCCCATGTGGTTGTAATGCGCGGCAGGTGACGACACGTACTGGCCATAGTCAGGCTCCACGGGAGCACCTACCACCGGGTAGTCGCCAGCCTGGAAAGAAAATTTATAATGATAACGGCTAAGGAAACGTTAGATTAGAGGTAGGTTAGGTGAGGTTGCACTGCGTTATTTTTTATTAATACATTTTTTTTCCGTTTGTTTCTATGACTATATATATAAATTTATGACGACCCGCGTGGCGGAGCGGTCACCGTACCGGTCTGACGCGCAGTGGGTCCCGGGTTTGATTCCCGGCCAGACAGAAATTTAAATTATGAGTTTAGATTTCTGTTCTGGGTCTGGGTGTTTGTGAATTCGTCTTTGTGTGTCAATGGCACCGACGACACAGGAGAAAATCCTAGTGTGGGGCTATGAGTGTAGAAAGCGTGTTTTTTTAAATAAATAATTACTTTCCTAACTATAACTGATATTTAATAGCACAGATAGTCAACAGTTTAATCTATACTCTACACTAATATTATAAAGTAGGAGAGTTTGTTCGGTTGAACGCGCTAATCTCAGGAATTACTGGTTCGTATCGAAAAAATATTTTTGTGTTGAACAGCAAATTTACTGTGGAAGGCTTTAGGCTATATAACATCACGCTATGTTTGTTTGTATTTAATACATTGTTCTGTAATAAACGCGAGTGAAACTGCGTGGCAGAGCTAGTAATTAATATAATGATAAAGTTATCTCAATGAGAAAAAGACATGTGACAATTTTATTAGAGGTACTAAATAAGCTTTTCTTATTATAAGCTTTTATGTTAACGTATTTGTTAAATCATGCAACTAATGTGTTATCTACTTCCTAAAGTCAAAAGGGAGTACGCTTTTGATATACTTATATCATAGATAAGTATGTTACAGTTTTTATGGTTTCTTATTAATATTATAAAGGTAAAAAATTTGTGTATCTATGTTTTTTCGCAAAATCTACTACTCGGATTTTGCTTAAATTTGACAAACAGATAGTTTAAAATCTGGATTAACACATGGAATGCTCATTGCCGTGGTCATGTACCGTATTCGTGACCAAAACGGGCAAAGCCACTAAGCTCGTATCTCGTACATAGCTAATAATATCGTTAGCATAGTAAGAAGGAACGAACTTTTAGTTAGAAATAAACCAAAACGTACCAATAGTGTCGTTTATTCTCATCTGCCGGACACTTGACATTTGCCAGAGCGATAGTAAAAGCATTGATTTATTCCTGTTTTTCACTCAACCCAATAGAAAACGTGAAATACTTTGGGCTAGGAACCGATGTTTTCAGTTAGTTTTAAATGTTTAACTAGTCTTTTTGGTTATGTGTTCAAGAGTAAGCTCTTGAACACATTTCATAAATACAAACAAAAAAAAAATGGTACTTGATAGTTCTGATGTTAGTATAACTAAAGGGACCGTTGAATAAAATGAGCTATAAAACTTTTATTTCAACGTATACTTTCGCAACAATTAAACTATAACAAAACAAAAATATTTTAGAACTACCTATCTGAGCACCGCAATTCCGCCCGCGTTAATGAATTGTAACATAACTTTAAATTGTAAAAATTTTTGATAGTGTAGTCGTTTAAAAAGAAATAAACACAAATAAATGTTACCTTAAAATGAAATAAAAATGTAAATGCCTTGGGTACACTTCCAGCGTTTTGGCCCATTTATTTTATCTATAGTTTTTAATTTTAATTTAAATTAACATTTCTATTTTTATTGTAAAATTAAATTGTTATAGCCGGTTATATTAGGAAGTATGTGATTTTGTCTTCGACCAATATGAAATAACGAACACCACAAAAAAACACTCCCTTTAAAGTTTATATTGAATACCATAGCTTTATTTTCATGTAATTTTAAACACACATACAAAAGTTGCAATAATTATTCAATTGTTAGTAAATACATAAATTAATGCGTACAGTTCTTTTTTATTTTTATTACATGTAGGTATAGATCATTAGGTAATAGATAATAATTTATAATTACTATTATTGTAATATAACATTCCAGTGTAACATTCCGATACAAAAATCGTTACACGAACTTTCATGGCGGGTCTAACGGACTCACTTGAATTATAAACTTTGTTACATGCGACTAAATAATAAGCACATCATTTACAAGTTAACTCAATCCGGCTTCGAATTTGATTCTCCGAAATGTTATTACATTATGTGTATAACGGGCGATACAATTCTATATTTGCTTCGTTTATTATCGGATTTGTGTCACGGTGTGAGTAATGGCGGCGCAGGATGGAGACACATTGACGGCTAACTTTGTAAAGTCAGGAGATAATGGAACCGTGACGGTAGATTGATTATCTTTAAATAAAGGTAAAGAACCGTTATTTCTCGTTTGTAAATCCGCGTCGTAGAGGATTCACGATATTCACACTCATTCGACCCCGTAGAACATTGAGTGATGACTTCAGGTTGATGTTCTGGGATTAAATTACTGACCGTTTGAATTGGATGAACGTAGTGAATTATAACGCATACGATTATACGCCAAAATTAGGCAACGAGAGCCGATTATACGCCGAAATTAGGCAACGAGAGCCTACACCTACTCCAATGAAACTAACACTTTTTTAAATTGACTATTTTCTCTAAGCAATCAATATCTTCAATAAGATCTAATTCGTTTTTGCCACTAGTATTTTACTGCGCCAACCCCCACAACCCCCGTGGCCTACCAGCGCTACGAATAGGACTCCAGGAACTCCAACGCAACGCAACCGGAGTCCTCTGAGCGCGTTGTCGCATCAGGCTCGACACTGACGAGAGGCTCAACGCACCGTCTTATCATTACGACGGTATGCGACTACACACACCGTCGTCCTTTCCAAGGTTAAACGAAACCCCGGAAGCGTCCTTTTAGTCGCCTCTTACGACAGGCAGGGAATACTGCACTCCTATTCCAATCACGTAACTACAGGAACGATGATTAGACTAGCCTGGCGGGAGATCTCTCTTATACAAAAGTTTTAATTCGGAATTTTACATATCAAATTATAATAACGCTTTCTACACTCATAGCCCGACATTAGATTTTTTTGTGTCGTGGGTGCCATGAACACACGCAAAGACGAATAAACAAACACCCAGACCCAGAACAGCAATCTTAATTCATTATTTCTCGCTCTAAATTACGTTACAAATCGAGAGGCATTTTGAAAAGTAATCAAAAACTCGTAGGAAAAAGCGCAAGTCTGCAAGTGACCTAAAATTTGACAATATTAATGCAGCGCAACTGCATCCCATTCACAGTCGTACTGAACTTTTCATCAGCCCTCGTAAAACAACTAGCCAAGTGGGGCGGCGCCCCCGCATGCCTCGCTCTTGTAATATTGTAATAATGTGTCATTATTATAATTGTACTTTCAACTATATTCTTTCCCGTGGTGCCGTCTGTTTATTTCTTGATATTTATACTATAACAAAATATTCACCATTCGACACACCTATGTGAAATGAAATATCTTTATTTTGTATAGGCCTACGGGGGCACTTACAAATTGTTAGTTACAATATTTTTTCTTACACTACCAACAATCGGAACACGACCTCAACTGAGAAGATCCGGCAAGAAACTTAGCGGGTTTGTCTTCTTTGTAACAGCCGTGTCTTATAACAGCCGTATTATGCATTGTAGTCTTCAGCGTATACAGGAGGAGCTTTAGGTGATAAGCTTCCTTAAAATAAGCGATAAAAAAAACTTAAAAAAGGAGGACTTTTACTTTTTTGTCGAAAAATGTTAAATTCTATGTATTCCGACCCCGCCCCCCCTTCCCCCTCTTAACAAAGAGTGAGAAAACAAATCAAACTCGTCGATTTTTGTTTGTCTTCCGCTGCAGTTGAGGCTCATTTATTGCTCCGCCAATGATTGATGTCTTCAAAAGTAGTGATCGACCAGTTGCCTTAATACCTTTATACATTTCAAACACGATCACGGTTTTTGTTTCACTCATTCATTCGGTGACAATTTTGTAGAAACTAAACTCGCACTGTCTACTTTTGCAATGTTCTTAACTTTGAGTTACAACACCCTTTTTTAGATTATTTCAGTCACTCAACAGTAATTTCTTATTGAATCTTAAATCCCATAAGATTAAAGCATACTTCAGACTTCGTGGAAAGTTCTACCTCCAACAGTGAGAATTACGTGGGATGATAAGAAGACGGCTCATCCAGTGCTGTCGTCTAGTAATTGATTACCTCAAACACATGAGATATAGATGATCAAAACTCATCACTTTAAGATTTATTATCCTCGCCGGCATATTCGTTTTTGCCCAACGCAATTTCCCATTAGAAACCACTTTCTACCGAGGTTTCTATAGCTTACATGAAGTTGAATTGGTTTTGCATCAGTGGCATCGTGGTATAATTAGCGGCCAGTATATTCTGTGAGCATAATAGGAATAGCAGTGTTTCAGTGGCTTACATTGAGTCTACTTATATTAATTTAATATAAGTTCAACCCGCGTTTAAGTTAACTATATTTCGACATAACATCAAATTGATTGAAAGTATAGTGGCTGAATAGAAACGGAAATCTTTGCGTCGCAATGGACGAAGAGCGTGTGAGTATTCTTGAGTAAAGCATCAATTTTTGTGCATGAATCACAAGGTTTATCCAGATTCTGTTAATGAAATATGTCGGGCGTGCGGTTAAGGAATAAAAATAAACTTAAACACTAACAGAACTGTGTACGTTTGTTCGCACCTTACATGTAACCAGTTGCAATACACTCATCGGGATATTTGCGCGCCTTTTCTCGGCCATTTTGAAAAGTAAAACTAGTGATTTTTTAAAATAGCAACCAGCATTTCGGCCAGTGGCCTGTATTAGGTATGTTGGATATTTAAATATTATATAGGCATATTTTTAATCAATTGTTAAGTTTAGGAAAGGTTGCAAATGTATATAATTCATAAGAATTTAAAAGATTTAAATAATTACATACAAAAAAATCTTAATTCATATATCCGTACTTTGTAAATTACTTGTAATATTTGTAGAGCTTCTTCACGCAAATGGACTTAAATGAATAATGGTGGAACTTTTAAACATATCTCTCAAGTATGCGCATCTGAAGTGCTGGCCTACATTCAACTGGACGAATTATTGATGCAATTCTGTAGTCAATCATATTAATGTTAGTTACGTTTTGTGTTTCAACGTTTTGACTGGTTTGTCGGGTAATTCTTCGGGTAGAATTCGTAAGTACCTTTGTCCTTTCAACTTTGCTTTAAATAATTTTAAACCCTTCTAAAGCTTATACCTCTGTTTGTGGCTCCATCCGATTTTTATCTTATTAGGAAAGTAACTAAAAGTTCTGTTACCGCTCCGTGGAAATTTCTAACAAGATTATATAAAATACGATTATATTATAATAATTATAGAAAAGAAATGTTGTCTAAAATTTTTAATAAAATGAAAAAAGAATATAAACAGGCACTTGAATGATTAATTAAAAAATACATGTAGAGTTTAAATAATTTACAGGGTTATTTTGTATCTGCCCAGCAACTTAAAGATAAATAACATTTTTCATGTTCCGCTAAATCTATCTCAGAGGCGTATACCGTTTCAGCTTCAACCAACCGAAGATTCCGTTCATCGATCCTCTAAATAGCGATCGATCGCTTTGAAGTCGTGTCGTGCGAGCTTGTTTATAGACACTAGTTCGATGTAATAAATATAATTGACGCACACACGCGACAAGGAACACTTCTTAACTCTATTACGGTCGCCAACTCTGAACTCAATACTCTTTCGACAGTTACCGAGGACGTATCTCCTCCATCCTTTGCCTCCAGATTTAAAAAGTTGCGAGTGACTTACGTTTGATTCGAAATTTGAATTTGCGCGCGAACTATTTACCGCGTTGTGAAATTGTGCGTTCGGAAATCGACGATAAGATAAAGTTATTGTGAGTGAGAAAGCATGTCTTGTGCTTGTTGTGTTACTAAAATATTGTAACTTCCAGTGATTGATTCTAATTTTGTTTTTTTTTTTTCTCATTTACGGTATTTATTCGCTTCGTTGTTAAGTTCTTAAATTGATAAATGTTTACACTACCTATTTTTTTATCCACTTCCAAAAGGAAAGAGCATAATATATAACATTTATTTTTGTCCCAAACATACTTCCTGTATTGGATCTTATAATAAACTTTAAATAAAATATTAAATTGAAGTTTTTGAACATGGCGGAAACCTTTGTTTGACTCCGGCACAAGCGCAATGGTTGTACCATTTCTGCATAATAACAGCAATATTAAGCGCTACTGTGTTCTGATTTCAAAGGTGTATAAAGGAAAAATACTAATTCAAGGCATTCCAACTTAGTCCTCAGGTGTAGCAGCGCATCTGTGGGTGAACCCCGCTAGAAATGTAATCCTATCTGGTGTTGATTATGGTTACTCATCACACTTGTTTGCTTTTTTTCCATATTATAAAAAATAAGTATACAAGATTAAAATATTTTTGTAATTTTATCCAAAAATATGACCATAATAGGTATATCAAAAAAATTCAAAACTTCATATTTGTTACGTTAGTTCTGCTACTCCATAACAGATGGCGCGCTAATCATAACATAATGTTTTTTATTTTATCTAGTCTAATAAAATGAAATATTTTACATGTACTTAACAAAATATCATAATCTCATTTAATTATTCTTATTTTGTTATTCTAGGCTCTCATTTTCCAGTAATCTAAAGAGGAATCTAAAAATATACTTATTATTCAAGTTAACTTTAACCGTAAAACTTTATTAAAACCTAAAATACCATATGGCGAACTTCCAAAAGGTAGTGATTAGTGACAGGTCTATGTGGAGCATAGTATTGCGTTTCTAATCCAATTGAATTACAGGCGTTTGACGGGAGGTATTTCGTTGCCGGCTAATTTTAATATCCGAGGATTTAACCAAGGCTTTTACCTTACATATCAATCATTTAATAAGACTGAACCGAGAATATACAATTCATATATATTATATGAATTGTATAATATAATATATTGTATAATATTTATTTTTATTTTGCTAGGGAAACAAACAATGGTCTTAATACTGAATCATCATACATAGGAAATTCGTATATTAGTAAAATTTCCACTGTAAATATATACGTAGAGTAAATTTGGAGCATATACTATACAAAGATAATCAATTAAAGGCAGTTTACATACTAACAACAGCATAGTTAAATACTGGAAGAAAAAGAAAAATGGGGGTAGGGTTCAAGATGAGATATTGTTTAGTAGCTGCCTTATACTGCTTATACCTACTCCTTTTGACTTTACCTATGGTAGAGCAGAATGGATCTAAAGTCTGTAGGTGTTTATTATAAAAGTTACAAGCTCGAAAAATGAAAACGTTTTGTGTATACTTTTTTCTACAAACAGGAGTATAAAACAAGTATCTAGAGCTGGATTTATACGAGAATTTAGATTAGGGCACCCAATTTTTTTAAATTTAACTTTTAAATTTAATAGTTTTAAAATATCTTAATTTGACATCAATTTCTCTTGTTTGATTAATTATGTTAAATTAATTCTAATATGTAGTACCATTTAGACCTATTCACTTAATTTACTTTAATTCTTTCTTTTTGTTTTTATTGTAAAGTCTCAAGCTCAAGTTGTACCCATAGGAGTAATTGAAGTGACACTTAGCATTATGTTTAATATTATTATTTATTTATTTATTTAATTACGGACTGCATTAATGTTCACTTTGTTGGTGCAGCTTAAATAAAAAAATACGTGTACACCAATGCCGACACAGTCAAACCAAAAGTTTTACTATTACAAAAAATATACCTGCAAAGATGCACCAATTAACTGAATTAATATGAAATTAAGAAAAACATGACTCATTCGAGCAGCCAAAGCCGCCGCCATTGCTAGCCAACCAATAAATCCTATACGTTTCGTGGATATAGAACAAGTCGCGTGCGCGCTAATTAATCAGAAAAACGCGTCACGGCGCGCGCGCGCGTTTTTGCGCGTGCGCACGCGGCCCGGAAGCGAACGCACGATCGCCTCTTTTTGCTATCCCATTAATTTTTAATGCGATCAAGAGCAACGCCCGGCCATTGTTTTAAGTAGCTGATATAGTTAGATAAGACATAGACTCCTAATGATGGGTCTGACATTGCATCAGTGGAATATTTCGTAGCAAGTGCATAATTTCGTGGTTTTTGTTTGATAGCGCTGACGCCAGCGCCCTCCTTTTTCGTCAATATAGCGGTAATAATAAGATGTGTCGCATAGAAGTTGCATAAGGCTTCATAAAAACCCTAGCTCCTACTTTTTATTAGTTACAAATATATAAGTATCTACAAGTAGATATCATAAGTATTTGCTACATTCCGTCGGCAAATGAAGAAAATTGTGACGTTTAAGAATATTATCTGTCTCATTATATACTGCGATTGATTAAGTACAGATATTTTAACACATAACGGTTAACAAATATAATATAACAATATTATTAATTGGCAGTCTATTTTATTACTGCGTCTATGTTAGTTGCAATAACATCGGCTCACTACCCTTATAGCACGCATAGAAACCTTACATCCATAAAATAGCGAAAGAATAGTCAGTGCTACAATTTTAAGTAAGACAAGTCCATTCTTATTTTCAAAGTTATTTAACACAATATCTAGGGATGTCATGGATATGGTATTACGGATCTGATATAAATACGGATATAAAAATATTGTATTGGTTTCAGACATGGTTTTTGGTTCCTATGCGGTTTTAAATATGGAATTATTTTGCATGATAGTATATTATATAACTAGTATAGTTTCAGTTACAAATTAGATTTTTTAAGGAATTGTAAAAGAAAAGCGAACATAAATTTGTGATTCTCAAATCATTTTCTACAATTTTTATTTATGGCTAGTCGAAAACTTTTTATAACGTTTATACCTATATTTTTATCAGATTCGATTACCGTTCCGGATACATTTTTTTGGATATCCGATAGCATCAGCTACGTTACATCGCTTCATACATCATCCGGGATAAACTGAAATAAATAAGTAGACCACCTACTTACTTATTTCAGATTTATAATATTAGCTTCAGTGCCATTTTGTTCTAACCCGAATAACACGAGATGTTCCATCTAAGCCTGAGTTCTGTATCTCTGAGCCTGAGCTCTGTATCTCTAAGCCGACCTCAAATATGCCTCCAATTCTTTGAGGTTTTAAAACGTATATCGCCAACGATGATAACAATCACTATTAGATGAACTGCTCGTTTGCTTCAATTAAAATGCATTTTCAAGTAACTGTTTTCATATCAACTAATTTATTACAATCATTGAGCTGTGATAGCTTTTTGTTTGTAAAGGACCGTTGTTTTTGCATAATTCAGACATTTATATTCAATTTCCGTATGAAAAGCAATATGGCTAGGGTTATACGGCCATTAACAGAAACCATAAACCAGTTGCAAGTGAAAGTTTCATCACAATTCATACGACTTTCGAGCCAATTTTGGCAAAAGATTTATTAAACACGCAATAATTTATCTGTCACCTATTTGCTTTTATTTCTTGTTGTAAATCATTATAATTTTATGTTGTCTACATTTGATTTTATAGAGTTCCGTACACAATTGGCAAAAACAAAACCTTAATTTTTGTTTTGTCCGTCCCTTCGTCTGTTTGTATGTCATAGACAATTTGGTCACAAACTATTGTTATATACAGTGTTTTTTGACTAATTCATATGAAGACATTAAAAATTGTCTTAGAGCTTTTTCTTGGACAACAATTTTGTTCCTACTTTTTTTAAGCAAACTTTCCCACATACGTTTTTATCCAATTGATTTAGATCACTCGAATTTCTGTTGGTATCTGTGACAATGAACGCGAGGGGTGGAACTTATGCACCTACTTTTTAGTACTGCAACGCAACTGTTGTAAGTGTCGTCTATGCGCAACTCATTTGTAACTACTACTACTACTGTGTAAGTGTGTACGGTGTACTGTTTACTAAAATTGTGTCCCACTAGCGACGACACCATTAAAATTATTATTACTTTTTTGCCACAGTAAACTATTTTAATTAGGCGCCTAAAATACAGATAATAATTTAATATGAATAATATACAGTAGTCATCTAATCATTTGAAGCATACTCCTTAGATACATTCAACATCGCTCTATCAGCAGTTTCTATGTAATTTAATCCGATATCACCCGTGTTAACTGTCATCACACAGCTTTGGCCAATGTAAGAAATGATGATAATAAGGTAAACTGGCATGGTATCTAACACACCCCTAGGCCCCCAGCGCAAAGAGCGCTGACCCGCTCTTTTTGCAGCGATATACCGTTTACAAGTAACCTCATTCCGCGTTTTTCTTCGGCAGTCACTCGCTCCGATGCACCAATGAAAAAACCTATCGCGTGCGTCACGTAACAATGGTCAAGTATCCCCACAATTACATTAAAGATGCATTATGGGCCTCTCCTACGATTGCAATTATCGTTGGCATCGAGCGCACACATCCTAGGCCTGCTGATTAAAAAAGCTTCATTTGCGCGCGAAATTGCTATGGACGCGTTCTCGAATTATTATCACACGGATAGAATGCGTTCTTGGCTTGTGTGGTTTTTTAATGTTGACTCGTGTTCGTTAGTCACTGTTTATGTATCTATTTCATTACTCCGTTTTATTTGCAACGTTGTTTGTCCGCGTTAATTATGTTTGTTTTTTGTAGGAACGGTTGCTGACGGGTTAATTGTAGATATTTGAATCAATGCGTAGGTGTCTCCACTACATCCGCCCGTCGTGGTCCATATGGTGGTATATAGAGGTCGCTCAAAAGGTAGTAGAACAGGCTTAGGCCGAGGAGCTAACACAGTTTGTGTTTGTTTTAGTATTGAGGAGTTACAAAGCATCTGTAATTTATTTCACATTTATTCTCTATTTATGTGACGTTGGTTACAGATGTTTATGGGTAATAGTGACCACTTATCATTTTCCATGCTTCTTTGCTTTTTCAATTTTATAAAAAAATAACACACATTTCTTACTACCTTTACCTTTACTAACAAAATTTACTACCTAAATATGCATTACATATAGTCATACTTTATATAAGTTATTAATCGTTTATTTTCAATTTTAAGTACCTACCTAAAGAATTGATTTTAAGTACGAAGGAATAGATTAAATACTCCAAGGTGATATATACCCACCGGTATTTATTAAAACGTTGATTGATCATTCAGCTTCGCTGAAAGACAAATTACAGTTTTTTTGGGGTAATTGATTGAAAAATTAGAACACCTACTAAAAATTACTTACTCATTTTTAGGGTTTCGTACCCAAAGGGTAAAACGGGACCCTATTACTAAGACTCCGCTGTCTGTCCGTCTGTCTGTCT
>DWNE01007301.1:0-12355 GCA_018249875.1 Cecropterus toxeus | reverse complement strand
GTGTGTCCATGGCACCCACGACACAGGAGAAAATCCTAGTGTGGGGCTATGAGTGTAGAAGGCGTGTTTATTTATTTATTTTTTTTTATATAGAAGATAACTTTGAAATTTTGATTTTTCTTTTTATGTACAATTTTACGTACTATACCCTAAATAATGATATATTAGTGTACACGTCACGATATGTCATATGAGATATAAAATCGTTTGTGATCATCCAGGGAGATCCTGACCCGCTTGGAGCAGGCGTACTGCAACAACATCGGCATCGAGTTCATGTTCATCAACTCGCTGGAGCAGTGCAACTGGATCCGGCAGCGCATGGAACCCCCCAACGTTACCAAGATGAGTCCCGATCAGAAGAGACTTATTCTCGCCCGTCTTACCAGATCTACCGGGTAAGTTTTTTTTATCATGAAAGTAGCAACCGAGCACACACTGTCGAATTGTAAATTATCATTGCCGCTGTAACCGACTTCATATAGAACAGGGGTTCTACTTGAAGCCGATCAAAGATTGCCAATCCTGAGGGTAAAGATGGTCTCTTCATCTGTGAGTTAGCCGGTATTCACACCTTTCCATCGAAACGTATGAATTGTATTACGCTATGAATAAGTGTGGTGCTTGTACCTTTACCGTGGCAGAGCTTTAAACACATCTAGTATCTTATTGCAACAGTATTTCAGCTGTTCTATCGGTTTCAAGGGCGTAGTAAGTTCCATATATTACCTTGAGATATAGCGATTGCTCCTCAACACTTCTGTATTATTTGTATCTGGTATTTGGTCCATGAGTAGTCTTTTATGTATGTTTACTGTCAAGTAAACATACTTTTCTTTACGTTTATTATTTAAAAGGAAAAATGTTAATATTACAAACTAATTATAAGTATTTTAATAGATAAAAAGTGTTTTAGAGGAAAATAAACAGTAAATACCTTTATAGTAAAACCGTACTACGCAGATAAGAGATGGCTCCAGTTGATTCTAGTAAATTGATGTGTACTCTAAACTTTGTTCAAACACAATTATTGTTTGTTTATTCATGGAATATGTTGATGCTATTAGTGTTGTATTCCTAATAGCTTGGTTGGTTTGCTTTACTTTAAAGGGCACATGATCTTTCGTAAGGCACCGTAAATATTTTTATAATGTTCATGTTCAAAAATATAATTTTATGTAATTCTTTTTAATATTTTTAGTAAAGAATCATGTTTTTAAAAAATGTTGCTTATTTGACTTAGGAGCCAAATAATTTAGACTATTTAAATATATTTTGCTTCAAATAATAATTACGATTCTTGTTATGGAT
Organism: Cecropterus toxeus; assembly: GCA_018249875.1. NCBI lineage: Eukaryota > Metazoa > Arthropoda > Insecta > Lepidoptera > Hesperiidae > Cecropterus > Cecropterus toxeus. The sequence goes on along the minus strand of DWNE01007301.1, from coordinate 11,044 downwards.
TGATAGTAAATAATAAAGTATTGAACAAATAAGTACTAGACTGATTCGAATCCATTTTTGACGTCAGTGAGTTGTCGCTCTCTATAGAAAATTTGTTCCCTTGCCAAATAGCATTGTTCTGTAAACAAGCGACAATATGCAATTCACACGTTTTCCAACATGTGATAGTGTACATAATCTTTCATATGTTTTTTGTGACACAAATGCTGAAAACTGCTACTAGAGTATGTTAATTGCAAATAATTATATATTTAAAAAAATTACAGGAATTTGTGAAATATTATACTTAGTAGGAGTTTAGTTTCATATTTTTTATTTAAAAAAGTAAAGTGTGTTTATTTGTTAAGAAATTGTTAATTTGAAATCAATGAAAGTTTTTTTTAATGCGTGCTTATAAAAAATATATAGTAGAAGATTACTATAATAATGAATATATGAGTTCAGAACTGCGAAATGCATATACATATATAAAAATAAAACGATATACATATCATGATATGTAATTATGTATCAACTGATATATGTACTTGAACGTGGCTTTCTGCATACATTTGATGATGCTCTAATGAGTTTTGTCATTTTGTCATAATTTTATTATACAGCTGATGCTATCTATTTCCTTGAGAGATCTCTTATGTCAACTATGTATGTATTCTTTGTGTCAACAAGCTGTTCTATAGATGAAAAATATTTTCGTATGTATTTTTGTTATAAATATTGTTATCTCTTGATTTTTCCAGTGATGAATTGACAAGCAAAATTTCCTGTCTGAGATAACTTTGTACTTTTCATGGTATAAGTTACGTGATAGACGAAAGATATAAGTGATATTTGTAAAACTAATATAATAACCATACGTTTATTTATAAATATGTCCTGGATGGTCGTCAAGACCGGCGATACTTATACTAATTTAATAAAATATTTAAAGTTAAAATTTTACACGAGAGACATAGCTCTTCTAAACTACAGAGAAATGTCATATTCTAGGAATCAATAATAATGACTTATGAATTTTGTACTTTGATTACAATTTAGATATCTATATGTTTACCATATAATTAATGACAATAATATACACTATATCATTCAATCATTAAATCATTTGTTGTAAATTTATTGTATCATTCAATATTATATCATATGTCGATTAGATTAGCTCGATGTTTTTGTCAATTAATTATTTTCCCCACATATATTATTTTAATTACTTATGATTCTGTATCAATGGGAGCTTATCACAAAAAATTCTACTTCCTTCATTAGTGGTTTCTACTTATATATATCTGAAATGTTCAGATAGTATTTCAATGTCTGTTATATAAATAAATGCATTATCTTGCTTGTTTTATTACCATAATTTGATCTAAATGTCCTTTTAATATTGTTTTAAATAAAATGTTTTATTAATCGTAGTTTTGAGAACTTCTTGGCGAAGAAATGGTCTTCGGAGAAGCGGTTCGGTCTGGAGGGTTGCGAGATCCTTATTCCCGCTATGAAGCAAGTAATCGACGTGTCCACGCGCCTTGGCGTGGAGTCTATCATCATGGGCATGCCCCACAGAGGTCTGTATTTTTTATATTTTTAAAGTATAAAACTACTAATAGTATCATTCTTTTTTTACGAAAGGTGATGCGTGCCCGTAAATCGAGCCTTCCAGAAAAATATTCAATTTATTTTGAATATATATGGATGACGTTTTTTTGTGTAATTTCAATGTAGTTTCTCATATTAATTGCTATAAAAGAATATTTTTCAAAAAGTGTCAGGCTACTCATTTGGATGCGCAGATAAATATGTTAATAGTTTTATCGGGTTTATCTAAATGTTTTTTTTATGCCTAACCCTAACGATAAGGCAGACGGGCTACCTGATGGTAAGTTGTCACCGTCGCCTATGGACATTTGCAACACCAGGGGCGTCGCCAATGAATCGCCGGCTTTGAAAGAGAACTCTTTTCACACCTTTTTTGAAGAGCCCCATGTCATAGCGCACCGCAAATGTGAATAGAAATTTAATATTTGGGTATTCTTTATGTATATTTATGATGCTTACAAGATGAGGATACTTATATAATACTTGCAATGTGGACAGTTAATTTTCTTATTTTCAAATTTTATTAATTTATATGATTGTACAGGTCGTTTGAACGTGCTGGCTAACGTTTGCCGTAAACCTCTTCACCAACTATTCACACAGTTTGCCGGTCTTGAAGCAGAAGATGATGTAAGTTATAAATTCAATTACATTGTTATGGTATTAACTAATCAAACATTCCGTATTGTCAGCAGATTCAACAGATTAAATCCTGATATAATTGAAGTAATTATCAAACATCATAATGTAAAATCAAGCATAACAATGTAATATAGATAACAGGACAGATAGAGTCTAATAATTACACGTACAATGTGTTAGTTAATTTATCATGTGTTATCACAAAATTAAGAATAATATACACAAATATATAAATAGAGTGCCATGTCATAATTATGTTCTTTTTATCGAAATAAAACAACCAAAGTTGATTTTTTGGGTAGAAAGAACATAATCTAATCGCCCAGCCATAAATCTATTCAGCGAAAAATCCTGAAGATTTTTGGCTGAAGCCGAATTTCATTATTGGGCTATCGTCACATCTTATCTGTGGTTGATTACAGATGTCCATGGGTAGCACAAACCACTTACCATCAGATCCAGAGTGACTGCATGCTCATTTGCTACTTCGATATTATAAAAAGTTTATCAGTACGGAAATATTTCGAACGTTGAATGTTAAAAAAAAAAATTTTGCTTTTCTAAGGGGTCCGGTGACGTCAAATACCATTTGGGTACATACATCGAGCGGTTGAACCGCGTAACGAACAAGAACATTCGTTTGGCCGTGTGCGCGAATCCTTCTCACTTGGAGGCCGTAGATCCGGTTGTGCAAGGCAAGACCCGTGCTGAGCAGTTCTATAGAGGCGACAACGAGGGAAAGAAGGTAATAATTTCCCCTGTATATTTATTGGAAATAAGTACGATGTTAAAGCGTTTATTTGACAACGATTTCAAGCTTACTTTTTAGAATTATTGCATCCTTATTAGCCAAAGTATATGTTGGCGCAATATTATTGTTATTTTATTTATAACTGACTTCAAAATATCCTCCTCCAGGTTATTAAATAAACTAGTTAATTGCTGGCGAGGAATAGATATTTTTGGAAATCTATTTTTTAACAAAATCAATTTATTTACAGATTTAGTTTTTTAACAAAATCGGCCCCGTTACTCCTTTGAGTATATTCTTTGTAATGCTTCCATATACTTTTGGACTTTTTCATCCGAGTCAACTTTATCCAGTGATTGTTTTTATTAATTTACTCAATTTGTTGAAATGTGTTCTTTTTAATTTTGGCCGATTTCACACATAACAGGAAAGAAGTCTGCAGCCTATATGTAAACAACTCAAGACCATCAAGGCTGTTTGCGTACTTAACAAGGGCAAACCTATGATAAATAGGAAGAGAATAATTTTGTTCTCTTGCTTTTTATCCGGTGTCGACAACGCAATATATACTTCGTTCCCAGGTGATGTCTATCCTGCTGCACGGAGACGCGGCGTTCGCCGGACAGGGCGTGGTGTTCGAGACCATGCACTTGTCGGACCTGCCCGCCTACACCACGCACGGAACCATCCACATCGTCGCCAACAACCAGATCGGCTTCACCACCGATCCTAGGCATTCGCGCTCGTCTGCTTATTGCACAGGTTGGTTGTGACTCCCTTGTCTATAAACAAGTCTTGTCAACAACAATAACGTTTACACAACACAACACAAACTACTACTATTACAACAACAAAGTCTATAAAATGTAAAAGCGTACTTTATATGGAAGTAAAAGGCATGTCCATTCGTAGGTCCTGTATGGTTATTCCCGCTTACTGCTTACTATACAGGTTTGTTAAAACATCCTATAAGTATAGGTCTTCTTTGTTTCAGAGCGTGAATAATCATGTTGATACGTATTTGTTACGTAGTAACAAATGAACATGTAGTACATCTGATGTTTAGTGGTTACCGGAACATACAGACACTTGTCTATATTCAAATCAGGCAGGTATCCTCATTGAAGTTGATCACAGACATACTGTACAATAAAAATACTAAAAATTCAGTTGTGATGCCACCTGTAGGTTTGAGTATGCCTTGTGTAGCAATTTTATTTGAAAGAGACTATCAGTGTATGTAAACAGTTCCTGGTAATAACAAAATCAGTTATCTCATTTTGATTGATGTTAAAATGATTGATGCTTTTGACAAATTAATACGCGTGATATTCTCACTCATATTCCAGGCATAACCGTGTCCCACGACAGGAATATAAGATATCATGCAGAGACATGATGTCATAATTTTTTTTGTATTCCTATTGTTAACGTGGGCCTTCGAATATTTTTTTTTTTATAAACATGACTATTATTTTAACTTACTCGCTCCTATTGACGTGTTTAGTATTTCTTAATCACTATAAATATTTTACTGATACATTTGTTATTCACAGATGTTGCTCGCGTGGTGAACGCACCAATCTTCCACGTGAACAGCGACAACCCCGAAGCGGTGATGCACGTGTGCAACGTAGCCGCCGAGTGGCGCGCCACCTTCCACAAGGACGTGGTCATCGACATCGTGAGTTACCGCCGCAACGGACACAACGAAGTCGACGAGCCGATGTTCACCCAGCCTCTCATGTACCAGAAGATCCGCAAGACCAAGCCTGGTTAGTTAAATTAATGTTATGATATTATAGACCGTTACGCATTATGTTACAAAAAGTGTAAAACTACATATTTACTACAGATTTTGTTTCAAGCAAACGAGAATATCTATTGCCATCCATAAAAAAAATGTTTATTTAATTTTAATTCATTAATTTTTAGTCTAAGAATCAGATGGCTAAAATGCTAGTTGCCAGTTTGGTATCCTTGTGACGTCACTTCGACAGGAAAAAAACTTTTCGGGCAGCTGTGTCTTTCCGATATTATGTTTATGATATCACGAGTCAAACATAATAGCGGCATACTTCAAAGAAGCCCGTAACACCCTATTATACAGTTAATTACTTTTATGCATTAAAAATCAAGAAACAGAGACGTCCGTTCATACTCGTCTTTTCATACTTCTATGCTTTATTTAAAGTTGAACATAATTTTAACAAAGTTAGGTGCAAGATTGAGTCTGGACACTGTAATATTAACAGACCATTTAAACGATTTACATACTTAATAGTGTTTTTATCCTTTATATACAAATTTGTAATATTTTTAAAGATATACGCCAATATGCCTTATTCAAAATAATTACTTACTTTTACATTAAATATGTAGTACTGGAGAAATACGCTGATCAATTGATCGCCGAGGGTGTTGTCACCGCTGAAGAAGTGAAAGACGTCAAGGACAAATACGAGAAAATCTGCGAAGACGCGTACAACCAAGCCAAACAGGAGACGCATATCAAGTACAAGGATTGGCTCGACTCGCCCTGGTCTGGTTTCTTTGAGGGCAAGGACCCACTTAAGGTCAGTTACAATATGCATATGATGTATTTAGAGTAGTTTAGAATGTTTGACATATTGACATGGACTTCAATAAAGAATTTTGTTATAAAACGTACAAAGTATGTCAAATAAAATTTGTAAAAGTTGTATTTCCCATAGTGGTAATTATGACATTATTGTAGAAATATTAGATCGCAAAATGTTCAATGGCCGGTCCAAAGGTCGGGTGTCAATCGCCTCAGTTTATGGTCCAGCCCGGGGCATATTTTATGGATCAGCCAAGCGCTATAAAAGAAAGACTGGAAGACGGTTTTACCGTGAAACCGTTTTCAAACGACAGCTCAATACCACGCCTTAAACGCGTGTTCATAAAAAAAAATACAAAAGAATATGCATGAAATTTCAGATGATATAAAATTATTGTTTTCTAAGAGATTTAGAATTTAAAAGACTTAATACGGCTGTTTCTATTATTTTGGTTACGTGGTTATCATGCATGTATTTTCGTTTTCATGAAAAGATGTCAACCACTGGCGTGGTAGAAGAAACCCTCGTGCACATCGGCAAGCGTTTCTCATCGCCGCCTCCCAACGCGGCCGAATTTGAGATCCACAAGGGTCTTCTCCGTATCTTGAAGGCTCGTATGGAGATGGTGGAAAACCGCACTGTGGACTGGGCGTTGGCTGAAGCGATGGCCTTCGGATCCTTGTTGAAGGAAGGCATCCACGTCAGGCTGTCCGGTGAGGACGTCGAGCGAGGCACGTTCTCTCACAGGTGAGAACAAATATTAAGAGTGTATAGGATATTGACATATAAAACAATGTACAGCTATTATACTTTTATTAAGATGGAATATTAATTCATTTTACAATGGATACAGTTTATATGGATGCAAAAAAACTTATATATATAAAGAAAATGTCAAATTACAATATTTAATTTATTTGCATTTGCAATTACGTCAATTTTAAAATTTTGAGGTTGATAAATAATAGTAGCTTTGTGTATTTCCAAAAATATTTGTTGCTTATCAATATAAAAACATGATTATCAATAAATAAACTCTGTCAGCATTGGGCTAAGAACATAAATTAAAACTTCATCAAGAATTTGAGCTAATTCATAAGCTATTTTAACCGTTAGTTGTTTATTATTATAACTTTTATTATTTTTGTCATTAAGTATAGTATCTTAAAGTATTATTATCGTCGGTATTGATTGAATTTCCTTTGTCCACAGACATCATGTTTTGCACCACCAGAAGGTAGACAAGGCGACCTACTGCGCCCTCGCTCACTTGTACCCAGACCAGGCCCCATACACTGTTTGCAACAGCTCGCTTTCTGAATATGGTACGGAAATATTACCTAATAAAACAGATCACAATAAAGAAACACATGATCATTTCTCAGATATCTTGTAAATAATATTTTGTTCAAGGAAAACGTGAAATATTGAAATGATCTACTTTAGTTATTCTTAATCTTTTCATCATATTAAATCATTGCACACATTTTTGTACCAAATAATTCGCTATATAGGTATATGGCAAATACGTAATAAAAGGAAAATATTGACCAGCACTTCTAAGCAATCATTTAAGTATCTCGGGGTCTATTTCTATAGACACCAGTACAAAAAGCTTTTTTATTTTGTATCTTATGATGTTATCCTCAATTTTATCGTGTGGAGAATGATTCTGATACTTTTAATTCAGTTTAATTCAAAAATAATTCTAATGAATTCTCCCAGGCGTGCTCGGTTTCGAAGTGGGCTACTCTGTGACGAATCCTAACGCGTTGGTGCTGTGGGAGGCCCAGTTCGGCGACTTCAACAACGTGGCGCAGTGTATCATCGACCAGTTCATCTCGAGCGGACAGGCCAAGTGGGTGCGACAGTCCGGCATCGTACTGCTTCAGCCCCACGGCATGGAGGGAATGGTGGGTATAATTGTATTTTTTTAACTTAATGTAACGTTATTTTTTATTTCCGAGGTAGAAAAATTGATACTGTAAAAATGTTTCTGTTTGTAAAATCGCATTTTGCAAATTTGCATCTAAAAGTATGAACAGATTATGATTTGGTCATTCTTGTTTGAAAGGTATTAAGTTACCTTTTAAACAAATAAACTGTGACAATAAGAAAATGATTACAGAATTAACAGTAAAGGATTTAAGTTATGATAAGTAACGAAAGTCTGTTCATCGGTTTCAAAGTCATCCGGTCTCTATCTAGTTTTAGTTTTCGGGAGTTTCTTTTTCAAAATCAAACTCTTCAACTTTATAATATTAGTATAGATACACTATGTGATATTCCTTTAGTGTATAGTGTATAATTATGCCACGAACAAACAGATCAAATAAACAAAAAAATATAAGATCTTTATTTTTAATAGGGCCCTGAGCACTCTTCGGCTCGTTTGGAACGTTTCCTGCAGATGAGCGCCGATGACCCCGACTACATGCCACCTGAGAGTCCTGACTATGAAGGTTAGTGCTCTATGATAAAACAATATATTATTAATGGTTTCATTTCTGATCATGTTCGTCCAATAGGCAGTCCACAGTTTGGGAGACCTGAAGTGTATTATAATCGATAGGCAAATCGCCAACCCTCGTTAGATGTTTTCAAATCATTTAAAAGGACCTAATAAGAACTCCCTTGGATTGCCTTCTGAAGCATGAAAGCGGTCGTAAAGATTGCCATTCACGGTCACCCATCCAATTTGCGACCGCGCTTAACGTTGCTTAGCTTTGTACTTCGCTTTATGCTACCTCAAAACATACAGCTATGCACATTTCAGATATAAACTAGAGTATTGTTCACAGTGCGTCAACTCCACGACTGCAACTGGATAGTTGCGAACTGTTCGTCGCCCGCGTCGTACTTCCACATCCTGCGGCGACAGATCGCGTTGCCCTTCCGCAAACCGCTGATCCTCATGACGCCCAAGTCGCTGCTGCGTCATCCCGAGTGCAAGTCCTCCTTCGATGATATGAACGAGGGCACCGCTTTTAAGAGGTAACGGATTACTTACAGGGAATATGAAATGAAGACTAGTGTTTAAAGATTATCTTCAATCACTAGTCTTTATATTCAGAGAATATAATAAAGTTTGCTATATAACAATTTATTATATTCCGGTTTAGAATTAAATGTCCATAATGTAAACAAAGAAATGTCATCAGTATATAATTATACGTCTTTTTTAAATTTTTGAACTAAAGGTAGTTCAAAAATTAAAAAAAATCATATGTATGTATATAAAGGTGAATTATTAACGTAGGTGTAACTTTAAAATACTTAGTTACGAGGCCAGTTTTGACAAGAACTAAATCCAAATCATTCGATTTATTAAAGAAAAAACCCTTACCAGGATTTAACTAATGAGGATAAGCTCCGGGAAGTAATTATATAATTATTTTACATATGCCTTATTAAGGAGAAAGGCTTATTTATAAGAAAATCCTTTATTTCAACTACTATACTAATCAATTTGTTTATCCATATAGAGTGATCCCCGAAGAGGGCGTGGCGGCGCAAAACCCGCAGAACGTCCGTAAGGTGTCCTTCTGCTCTGGTCGCGTGTACTACGACTTGCTCAAGGAACGTCGCGAGAGGGGACTCGAGAAGGACATCGCTATTGTTAGGTAAGTCTAATTTTGCTTTCACACATCTGAAGTTCCTAGGTACTTTATGGTAACTATTGCCTGCTCCGTTTGTAGCTGTTACGACCGAGTCAATGTTGGGTCTTTTTTCAATAATGAAGTAGCAAGTGAGTATGTAGTTCATCTGATCGTAAGTGGCCACTGCCGCCAATGGACATCTTTAATTAATCTCACCTAAGATCAGAATTTTACCTGAGATTAGCCATAGATGCGTTAATACTGCTGAGGGACTATGTAGGAACGCGTTGGATAAGTATGTTGCTTTACCACACTCTACAACAACTTACAGACGTAAGTAAATAAGTAGCAGATTAAGAACATGACCAGGTCACGTCATATTAACGTACTTTATTCATCAACAGAGTGGAACAAATCTCGCCGTTCCCCTACGACTTGATCAAGGCGGAAGTGGCCAAGTACCCCAATGCGCAGCTGGTGTGGAGCCAGGAGGAGCACAAGAACATGGGCGCTTGGAGCTACATCGAGCCAAGATTCCGTACGCTCTTGCAAAACCAAAAACACATCAGGTATGTAGCAGTTACTATTAAGTATCTATTCGTTTAGATCTATATCTCTATGGATCTATGTCTCTATCTCTCTTTTGTCTAGACTGATCCGTCTAGATCTGTTTTACGGTGCCGGAGTATCTTCGATCTTATTGTTAGTGGTAGAATGAGTTCCGAAGAAATTTCGTCTTGCATTTATTTCACCTATCTAGTTTTTATGAATACTTGTCTATAAGTGGAACTGTGAATCTTACGGATTTAAATCCTTGCCGAATTATATAATGTTGATACTGTTGATCACATGCTAATGATTATAACGATTTTGTAAAGAATTTAGTACTGATAATGTACTAAATTGTTCACATGTACGGTTAGCGGTAGCACACAAAAGTTTGCAGTTTGAATAGTTTCACAAGACGTTCACGCATACTCGACAGCACGTAACACACTCCTTTTTGTTGCCGTTTTACTAACATTCAAAGTGCCATAACCCAAAGCCATTGGTTGCAGGGCAAAGTCCCAATCGCAAGGGGGTTGGTTTAGTCAGCTCCTCGGCAGGAGTGAGTCTTCACAGACTGACTCAGACAAACAGGCCGAAGTGGAGACTGTGGCACGCACCATTAGGTGAGACCCCCGTAGATGCCTTTGCCATGTGTTAACAAGCTTCTGTGTCTCCCTGTCATCACTGCTATGCCTTTTTGCACGTTAATCAATACATTTAATATTTTGATAAGAAATTTATTGGATGTGAACAAAATTAATGGATACTCGAAACAAATCTAAAACATTTCTTAGGAGTCTTGATAGCTGCAAAGTTTTTTTATATTATTTTGTAACATATAACTATGTGGCTCGGTTATAATATGAATTCTTTAATAAGCTTATTCAATTACTTTGCATTTTTTAAGTTTTAGCTTTTATTTTCGCTCGGTATCATTTCATCGCCAGAACATTCAAACTGCAAGCTTCGTGCCATAACTCATAAAGGGATGGATTTTGTTACTATAAGTAATTTATGAATATTTTTTATATTTTTGACGACCCGCGTGGCAAGGCGGTCACCATACCGGTCTAACACGCAGTGGATCCCGGGTTCGAACCCCGGCCAGATAAAAATGTGTATGAGTTTAGATTTCTGTTCTGGGTCTAGGTGTTTGTGTACTCGTCTTTGTGTGTCCATGGCACCCACGACACAGGAGAAAATCCTAGTGTGGGGCTATAAGTGTAGAAAACATAGGTATATCTATAGCAGGGATGTAACGAATGTCAATTTTTGGACATTCGCGAATGCGAATGCGAATATCTGCTACCGACATTCGCGAATGC
>DWNE01007300.1:0-12355 GCA_018249875.1 Cecropterus toxeus | reverse complement strand
AAAAAAAAAACCCCCCCCCCCCCCCCCCCCCCCCTTTTCCTCTATTTCCAGGTGCCATTTTTAAAATTATACGGCCTATGTCACTATACAAACTGAGACGATTCTAATGATATGTCATACGTCACAATCCTTAAAGCCGTTTGGGCTGTAGCGTGTGCCAAAGAAATACAAACATACATACACAGGCTCGAAAAATATTACCCTCCTTCTGACGCAGTCGGGTAAAACGGTCATTAATTATAAATTAATTATTATGCAAAATATGCGCACGGTTCGCTCGAATAGATGGCGCTATTTCGAAAAACGGAACATTATTGCGCCCCTGGGTCTCTTTCGGACCAGGGCAGGTAACCGAAAAACGGGACGGTCCCGTTCAAAACGGGACATTTATATATTCACTATGCTTAAGGAGTGTCAATGAAAGGTCTATTAGTAACCCGTCGCTCGGAAAGGTGACGATATATCTACGTCCTCACTTGTAAATAGCATTGTGGCAATGAACGTTGATGACAGACATCCGTGCAGTGAACAATTTGATTGCATCTTGACGTAGTTGTAAAATGTTACAAAGCAATTACTTACTCAATAGTGTTAAAAAAATAAGTTTTCTATTTCCAATCACAACAATTCAGTATTGGTTTTGTGATTATAATTTTCAATTTCAGAATAACCTATGCTTTAAATGTCAAAATAATCGTCGCCATTTTTATGTCGATGTGACGACACTTCGGTAATACAGGAAAGCTTTTTGGAGTGACGTGTCTAAGATGTAATATTATAAATTAACGCAATGACATTACATGTCAACGAAAATTGTGGCCAGGAAATCCGCACGAAATTTAAAATGTTAAGTAAAAAGTCGGTTTTATAGAATTTATTAAAAAAAAAAAAACAGAAGTAATTCAAGACAAAATATTGTGGTTTATTTTTAATTACGGTTTATTTGGCTTAAAAGTAACTAGATTTCCTCCGCAGCTCTGCTTGCTTTTAGCAATTTTACCATGACATCTTCTTTTTCTGTGCGTCAAGCACCAGACAATAAACTACTGGTATGCCAAATAAAATATTTTTGCTAAGAAGTAACAAAAATCCATACTCACATATTTTCGCCTTTATAATATTAGTAAGAAAAGTAAGAAACAAGCAAAGTGTAGACATGTTTTCAATGTTTACCACACTTCCTATCCACTAACAGGAAATGTGAACACGTAACCGTTTTCAGTTCTAGACCTTGATCCAAATGTAAACCGAACTCAATTCTTAAGCAACGACATTCAGTAATTCGTCTATAAAATATCTAATAAACATACTTAGTAGTGATGTTCTATTTTTATCGGTACTTTGTCCACTAGTTGAAATGTGCGTAAGGAACTAGCTATTAATTTATTTACATCTTGAGTGATTTCTTGGCGACTGGCCACTTGTCATTCTGTGCTGATTTCAAAGAGTTCGATGATCACATTATAAGGAAGTGATAAAATGGCTATTGATTGTCTACTTATAGTTAATTGTCATTTTAACCTTTATTAGTACTCACTTTTCAGGTTTTAAAAAAAATATATATCATATGTGTCATGAGTATATACAGAAGTCATAAACATGTACATGATAAATGGTACATCGTAGAAGACATTATGAGGAAACTTCACAAAGTTTCCTCACAATGTTCTCTTTCATTATTAAAGTTCTAAGATCTTCCTAGAAAATAGGTTAAGAATTCTAGGTGTTATTTGCATCTACGGTATCTGTGAAGCAAATGAGTAGCAGACGTATTCTACTACTATCTCTATAAACAACAATGACAAATTTATAAATCTACTTTTATAAGAAACCTCTTTGACAACTGTGTCTCTACAATTTGATGACCAAAAAAATGGTCGCCAAATAAAACGTGTGTTGTTTATATTTCTCGGTCAAATTCAGAAATAAAGTGTAATTATTCATAAATAAAGGATTCTTATGCAAAATAAATACTAGTTTTATTTGCTTGCTATACATTTTACATACTGTATTTATTTAAAATACGTTGTAACTAAATAAGTAAAGTAGTAAGTAAATTCGTACACTGTATTTTTATAATTGCAGCAAAAAGTTAAAAATGCAGTAGATTTACTGTAATTACAGTAAACCTGGAAGCATTGTGAACTACTACGGTTTTTACGGTTTTATTAAAACTATTTCGGTCACATAGTGTTTCCATAAACATGGATTAAAATGTATAATCATGAACGAATATACGCAAGTGAAGTATTAAATGAATATTGCAGGAAATCCTTATTAATTTCGTCGACTATTACCTAATATGAGTTTAAGAGTGATTGTTCTAAATTGGGTTAATGTTAAAAACTGGTGCCCGTTGCGTGGCAGACTAGTATCGTTAGAAACGTTAAGATTTAATAAATAAACTTACCATGCCAGCGATACCCGTCAATTTCACCAAACTCCCATATAAGTCGACATTGTAAATCCAAAACAATTTGGTTGGTCTTCGGAACGTATTTAGTCACTCGAGACAAGAAGAATTTTTCCAATTCGAACACATTTTCAAAATTCAGTGAGCCTATAAGGCTTCCCAAGGCGGCCTGGATCGCACAGATGTTGCTATAAGGAACCTTCAGATTGCAATCCAAACATCGCCAGGCGGTCGAAGTCTTCAATGGGTCAATAGGCAAAAGAGAACCAGGGCAACTAGTGTTGAAGCATTTGAGAGCCGCTAGCAGAGTCCCACGTTCAGTAGGATCAGCGCATCGAGCACACATACACCAGAAATGTTTTGTCTTGTTGAGATGAAGCCTCCGAGCGGGCGTACCCCACAGCATCCCAGAGTAACACGTGAATATCTCCTTCCCTGCTTGTATTGTTTTAACGGCTTTTACTGTCATTTGGTTGTCACTGTTATAGCTATATCTCGTATTTGGCACACAGCTATGATTCATGAGAGCTGAAACAGGATATAAACCTCGCATACTCATATCTTTTTGTCCATACGGTGTGGCTATTTGAAATGCATTAGCGTCAAGGACGCAGCAGGCTAGGACCATTAGCTCTTCGTCTTCTTTTGTTATATCAAAATATTCTTTTAATTCTCTTATTTCGCTACCATGCTGTGGATGCATATGAGCTTGAAGAGAACCCATAAATTTCTTTTGATCTTCGTTCAGTAGCAACGCTCTTATCGGCGTTAGTGTCCTCGATAACAAAACCTCATCAACGTCCTCAATAGGTACTTTATTTTTCCAACTGGAAATAACGCCGCAGTCATCATAATGCACAAAATGATTTTCGCACGTTTCAGAACACAGTAGCAATGCACACTTCCTACATTTAAAAAATGCGTTGCTATCAAGTTTGCCGCAAACATTACAACCTCGCTGCAAGATAGTTCCGGAGCGTGGCCCGTGAATGAGCGGATGATCCACAAAGAGCACTTCACCGGATTTGATATCTTCCGTAGCGAAGAGGCCGCGGCCACCCAGCGGTGATTCTCCGATGACCCATTTAGTGGAATTTTGTACTTCGCCGGTGTGATCACTGAGCCCAAGGTGTTGGTTTACAATTTGTGACAATTGCTCCATCGACAACATCCTGTCACAAGTCGACCGCCGGCACTGCACTGCGCACTCACTGTGAATATACACATCAGCGAGTTTGATAACACGAATTAGGCAGTGATCGGACTATACATCGCCAAAAACATACGCAGTCTTCTCCGTAATTAACTGAACCCGATCGACGTGCGCCGGCTGTGTGAGGTGAGCGTGGAGCGTACCTGACGTGTTCCACACGACCGTTGCCAAGCCAGTATTGTATAGATTATCAGGTAATTTGCGTAAATAACCCTCTAATCGGCATTTTTACGTATCGTATCGCGCTGGTTCAGCAGTCACCTGAGCCGGAGTACGAATGGTGTGAGAGACGAACTGGTGACATCTGGGAAAATTAAAAACCTCGTTACGTAAGACCGTTGATAGTTATTTTTAAATAGGTGAGAGGTATGCGAAACTAATGTAGTAGGTATTAGGAGCTACTAAAATATTTGGTCGCTCGATACAAAAATACGTGCAGCGGAATCTATCGGAAGAGCCGATATATTCGTAAGTAAACACGCGTCGAAAATTAACCGAGTTAATTTAAACGATTCATGATTAAAACTAAACATTCGTAAATATATGTAAAGTATGTAAAGAATGTAATATAGTTATTATAAAATTATACACAATTGTAAATAAAATATTATCACGACTACACCCAAGGACCAATATTTCAAATAAGTAATTTCACTCCGTGATAAATAATAATCGGTAATATTTAAATTTTAATCAAGATATTATTTACGTTTGAATTACCTACCTATATACTATATTTCGTTAAATAATATAAATGCATCATCACTTAAATAATATATTTATAATACCTCACTGCATGAATCGGTCACATGACAATGCGTGACATGAAAATGCGGTCTTTGTTTTATTCAACATAAGTATGAAATTTTAATCAATATATGCGTGACTAATCTATACAGGTAAGGTACCTTTGAATACGCTTTGTTCCCATATTTTAGCGCATACGTTATGATTTTAAATTTGTCTTGCCTTCGATGTAAAGTGACATCAATTAGGGAAGCCACTGTTATTACGTATCTATATAATATATACCATCAGGAGGAAATATAACGAGGGTGGTATTTTTAGATTGTACAAGTAAGGGCTAATCGTTTATCTCTTAAACTTAAAGCGGTTGTTGTGAGTTCTCCCTAACGGTGAGTTAGGGAGAACTCAATTTCGATCGGAGGAAAAATTCATTGAACTTTTTTCTACGTAGAATTTTAAACTCTACATATTTTTAGTACAAATTTTTTATCTATTTTTTACCGTTTTCGAGTTATTTCGAAAACTCACTTATGCTATTTTTGCAACCCTTGTCGGGTGTTGCCGATACAAAATCCTATACACATCGTTTACACACATTTCTATCACTAGAACTACCTTATATAAAAATGCAAAGTTGAGTGTTAAATTTTGATTTCAGACCTTATTTGTCTGGATTCTTATATACATGTGCCAGAATAAGGACGTCGAAAGCTTAAAAATATAGACGGCGATACTGTATTATGGGAAGAAGTAGATATTGTTAATTTTGAAGTTACGTTAGGAAAGAAGATTGTCTATTCAATTAAGTTACTGCAAAATGTTAAGTCTATTGTAATAAATGTTTTCGTATTTCAAAATACTTTCGTATTTCAAAATAAATGATCAGAGTAATTCAAATTACTCTACAAATTTTGCGTTACAGTTTATTTGCTTAGCGTAGCACGACGCAGCGTGCGTTCACGCTTTGGAGCCACGCACAAAGTGGCGTCAGGGTACGTAATATGATCCGCCTTTTGTCAGGTTAGCATTGGTTCGACAACCTGACCAGTCTTTGTGACCACTTGTAGGACAAGTGGACGTGGACGTGTATCGTGAAAATCTTAATATCTGACGTGTCTGATTATCATTTGTTTGGTGCGTTCGTGGTATTCTCGCCACGCGGAAGGAAGTGCGAGGAATAATGCAAACATTGTTTGATTACAACGAAGATGAGTGTCCTTGGTATTATTTCGACAGTTCCTACAAAACGCTACTGGGCGCTTGTCTCATTGTATTCGGTGAGTATTTCTAGTGGCAACCAAATTAATGTGTGAACGTTATCCCTACATGTGATATACTGTGATAATACATGTACCTAGTAATAATAAATAAATTGCATATTTCGCAAAAAACGATTGCATTACAGTGATAACTAATAACTAATAAAAGATATTTTTACAATAAATTTAAAAAATGTCAGTCTGTTTTTTGTGTTTTTGAAATCGAATACAACCAAAAGTACTGAATTTAATTTATAGGATTGTAAATATACTTTAGTCGTAATCGTTAGGTACCATTTTGTCTTGATTTCATTTATTTTTAGACCAAAAATTTCCCTTATGTCTATGGCATTCGAAAGCTCTTAAACCTAGAGTGTGAAGAGTTCTTAAGCATTTAAACTCGTTTGGACGCCATGTGTTAAACAGTTTCTTTTACGTAGTGTTAAATCCACTCTGTTTATAAATATGTAAGAAATTCAGAAGATGTAAACGTTTGATTGTATTAGGTATATTCGGGGTGCTGCTCAACGGCTGGCTGTTCGCCACATTCATCCACAGCCATCTTCTGTTCTTTAAGAGTCACGTACTGGTACTTAATCTTTGTTCAGCTTCACTTGGACGGAATTTACTCGGATTTCCCTTCTCAGGGACATCGGCAATAGCAAAAAGGTATTCAATCTTTACAGATATTAACAAGATTTAAGAGTTTGTTAAGAGAAATCATCTTACATTTCCCATTGACGCTTCTTCAAGAAACGACCTTTTCAAAATCGTGATGAATAACAAGGTTTTTGTTTTTCGTGATGAATAACAAGTCTTTGTTTGTAATTCGAGATTTTTTCTCTTAGTGTAATTAACTAATATAGTTTCTTAGTGTAATTAACTAATACAGATTAACTTACTCACACAAATGCATAAAATAATTCTCTCTTCAGTGTTAATATAATGTTATCCATATAACCATTTTAAATTTCAGATGGATTTTTGGCGGCGCTTCTTGTCAACTTTATGCATTTTTGAATCAATTTTTTGGTGTCTTCCAAATGTCAGCACTGTTTACCATAGTTCTGGAACGATATCTACTAGCCAAATATTATAGACGAGGTTGGTGTGTACCATTATTAATATTTAAGTATTTCTCGTAGGTGTTAAACGAATAGGTACTATTTTTATTAAACTCGACTTATATTTAGATCATGGACTTATATTTGGATGATGTTGAAAATATGTTTGCATTCAATTTTTCAAAACAAGGCTATTTGTCATGTGAATGAGATTTGGATTCTTGGATTGTCATAGTTGGACTCTTGGATTTACGTGTTTCTTCTTGCTTAAATAGTTCAAAATCTCGTTACGTTAGAAATGGATTGATTAAAAATAAAGCTAATCATCATACCTGTGGTATGTTGTATTTCAGAAAGAACTCTTTACTTTAGATACTACTGGACTCTTATCGGCGTGTGTTGGATGTTCGCGGCCATCTTCGCCATTCCCCCGCTTTTCGGCTACGGTGTCTACTCCTGCGACTCTTCGGGGACGACCTGCACTTTGCTCTGGCCCTCATTGCACTCCGGAGCCAAGCAGTTGGGTTTCAGTATTCCTTATGTGATCATTTGTGGAATACTTCCTATTATCGGCATGTGAGTATGGACATTTTTTTCTAATTTGCGAAATTAGAAAGCGTCTTTATATTAATTATGAATAAACTGGCCAGGTTAGATGCCTCACGAAAGTTTTAGAGGTACTTTGTATACATTAAGTATTTCGTCAAAATCTTATCAGTTTTCGAGTTATCAGTGCCACGGTTCAGTATTGACATTGAAAGTCAGTTTAACCATACATATATCTTTATTATACACCTTGTGATTTACAGATTCTATTTTATGGGTAAAGCGGTTAGGTTGGAGAAAATTTACTATAGAAGTGAACAACAGAAAGACGAGAAACGACTTACTAAGGTGAGAGTTGTATACAGTGCAAAAGAAGACCTTTGCTTACAAGCAAAATATTTTTTGTTCTAATCTTAACGAACCTGTCCGATAAATCGAAATCTGGAACTTTAACCCCCATTCATTCTTATGATTTATTCGGTATAGAGATCTATGAGATCTGTAATAAATTCCAAATAGGATAAGAAACATAAGGTTGCCTTCAGACGCTTTGCTACTCCTCAGAACTTTGGAATTCCTCAGATAAGTGCGTCGCTTTATTTCAGTTATGATGTATTTAACACTTAGAATGTACATACAACAGAGTATCCACGCTTTGTGCGTGACTACCTTGGCGCTGTGGATACCATCAGCTGTTCTAGTCGGTTGGCAGTGGTTCCCATTGCTCGTCTACGGCTACCGGCCGCACGTTCCACCTGCCCTGACTTTGCTTGCGCCGATTGCTGCTGAGGTAATATTGTAGGATAATATTATTGAAAGTAGTAAAAAAAAATAATTGCTAAGGTATTTTTTATTGTATTGTAAAACGGGTATGCTATTATTTACTGTTAAGGAATTACTATCTAGAGAGCTATGCTTGGTATTTCCCTACGCGATAGAATTCGCAATGAGGAAATCCGTAGGAAAACAAGAGTTACCGACATAGCTCTCAAAATTAGTAAGCTGAAGCGGCAATAGGCAGGCCACATCGTTCGTAGGACAGACAACCGATGGGGTAGAAGAGTCCTCGAATGGAGACCACGTCTGGGCAAAAGGAGTACAGGCCGCCCCCCGACCAGGTGGACTGATGACCTGAAGAAGACGGCGGGCTACCGCTGGATTCAGATGGCGCAGGACCGGTCGGAGTTGCGCAGATTAGGGGAGGCCTATGTCCAGCAGTGGATTTTAAAGGGCTGATAGATAGATAGATAGATAGAATTACTATCGTTAATCTGCAATATAATCAGCTCTAAAATAGCAGGTCTTAGTGCTGTAAAAGTCAACAGTAATTGAAATGCATGTAAACTACATGCAGATCCAGGGGGATTTAGGACCTAGAGCGAAAAATCAACAAGCAGTTAATTCACCTTGGAGGACCAAAGACCCTACAAAATGTAAAAGAAAGCATCCTCCTATCGGAAGATTTCTTATTGCTCTCAAATTCTTTGAGAGACTTCCCGTGGCTCACATTCACATTCTTTATATGAGTTGATAAAACTATATATATTAAATTTGGGACACACCTTCTTCATTACCTAATATAATTGTTTTTCAGGCAGCCACCTGTGTACCTGTTCTGTGTTACCTGGCGGGAGATGATCGTCTTCGAGCTGCACTAATAGGGCGGATGCGAAAGCACTACGCGTTACTTCATCCAGAACGCGCTAAGAGATATACAAGCTCCTTGTACTAAGGATATCGGGGTATCAATTCATTCTACTCTTCAGGGGTAGGAAGCCGGGGAACCGAGCCATTTAGAAAGGCTGCATTTTAAGTAAGGTTACATGAAGAATTGTGTGAAATCAAATGAAATGTACTTACGCTTATGTTACATTAAATTTTCTACTTTATGTAAATTATTTGAACGTTTTATTTCCTTTTAAGTTACTACAGTTACTGATTTTATACTATTTATATAATAACTGATTTTTAGTCTACAATATTCAAACTACATAAAATTATGTCTTAATAATTTTATTCTAAAACCAAAACGAATTTCTAACTATTATCTCGACTGTTTCTACAGTGTAACTATTATGTGTATGTAAAGTGGTGAAAATTTCATTCTGATAACACAACCATTTTTACAAACCTGACGTAGTAAGAGCAATGACGATTTCGATAACACTTACAGCTAATAAATAACACAGAAAGGATGATTTCAATGCAATAACTATTACGTAACAAGGTAGTGACGATTTCAATGTGATAGCAGTTACGTAAAGCAATGTCGTAGTGCCGTACCGTTTATAGCAAATTAGCTTAGTTACGTAGTTGAAACACATTTCCTGGGGGCACCGGCATCTCAATCACAACGCCAGTTAGCACTATATCATTCACGGGTAAGTACGAGTAGTATTATCTGTCTATCTTTTTAATATCTTATTGTCAAAGTTTGTTTTTTATCATTATGTTATTACCAGGTGGTAGAACCAATGTAGTTCGGCCGGGAAAGTACCACCGCCATACCTATCTATCGTGAAGCAGTTCTAGCGTTTCGGTGGAATAGTGTGGTTGTCGGCTCACTTATACATGGGACGATCATCTTAGTCCTCTGGAGTAACAACGCATCTGTGATCGACTTCAGATAGAACCCCTGTTCTATATGAAGTTGCTTGCAGACGTCCCTGGGTGGGAGTAACCACTTACCATCGGGTGGACTTTGTGCTGGTTTGCTACTTCATTCTTATTCAAAAATGTGCGTACGGGAACGCTTACGACTAAATGATCTAGGCTTAGCATATGATCACAATAGATTAATTGCTATACATTTTAATTTGCTTATGAC
Organism: Cecropterus toxeus; assembly: GCA_018249875.1. Taxonomy (NCBI): domain Eukaryota; kingdom Metazoa; phylum Arthropoda; class Insecta; order Lepidoptera; family Hesperiidae; genus Cecropterus; species Cecropterus toxeus. Next base: position 2,286 of record DWNE01007300.1, on the reverse strand, counting down.
TTTGTCACAATTTTCTTGCAGGAAGGCGGTACATGTTGCATGTCTACAACCGGTAATCCTCAAAGCCCTTTGTGTGGATGCGGTTTTGATACAGAGACAATGTTTGAGAAGCAGGGCATGACAGAACAGGTGTAACAATGGAAAGGAGACTTGCAACCTGAGATAGGTTGTTGGCGATTAAGTCAAACTGGTCGGGACAATATTCCTCATACGCCTTCGGGCTCGCTAAGCGACCGCTTATATTTATGGGATCTTGGTAATACTGGAGAGTAAAGGTGGAAACGAGATGGCTATCCAAGACTGCGTCTGGAGCGATCTGTTCGATGATCAAGCAAGGAATACATTGCAACGGGGTTTCGTGATTACTGGTGAGTTATCTTTTTCTATAGGAGTATTTGATAAGTATTTCATTGACTCCAGCCATTGATTACGAAGTGTTCTAATAGATTCCGAATACAGTCATTTTTCACACCTCAAGATTTATAGATCATTTTTAATATTTTTGTTTTAATTTAAAATATATAATCAGTTGGAAAATAATTTTATTTAAATAAAGATTGTAAATTAAAACTTCTTTGCTATTTGGTGATTTGAGACAATTTTATATTTTCATTCTGCTCTTTGTGCGATGCTTCGTAGTGTTTTTATTGTTTATTAATTATTTTATGATTTATTATTGATAAGTTGCACTTCTTTATCTGAATGTACATTGGTGTTTGCAGGAACCATTTCAGTGATACTGAGCGGATGGCTAAGTCTGACAATTTTTTTCACAAACCTAAGATTCAACCTCAGTTATCGCAACTTGGCTTGCTTCACAGCTGTTGCTTGTATACGCAGAGCAATGCCTATGTTATCCTATCTGTTATTTGCCAACTACAACGATAGGTAAATATAATTCATAAGATTCATATACTCACATATAAGTAACCAAAACTTAATTCATAATAATTATTTTCATTATTGTGTCACATTATTTAGGAATAATTCTTTATTCATTCCATTATTCCTTTATTCATTAATTAAATATATTAAAAGCATCTAATACTTATGAGTGAAAGGTTGCAAAAGCTTCATTTGCAAAAAGATGTAAGTTCATTTGTTTCTTTTCACATACTTTATATTTAACGATATGTCTTTATGATGAGCAGTGCTAAATTATGTGCCAGTATTAAAAAATAAGAAGTATAATCTATTATGAGATAAAATAATAATTTTAAATTATTAAGATGAAGCATAGATGAAGTCATTAATAAGAAATGATGAAGGAGGCATAGATGAAGTCATTAATGAGTAAGTCATGTTTAATGGGTAAGTGTAGTTAGTGCACTTGTACATTTGTACAGTAAAAATAAAAGTGACGTAATCCATTTTGAGATAATTATAATAATACTGTTCGCACTGTGGGGAGTTTCTTAAAGCACTCGGTTATTAAAGGGACGTTACATTTAAGTTTGTCTTCTTCTAAAACGAAATCATTACCTTTTAATTTTAGATCACTAATAGTGATCGAAGCTTTTAATTGACTACTACTTTTAATAAAAGTTTTGAGGGGAGAGGATTAATATCATATTGTACACGAAGTAATCATTACATGAACACTTATATTTAAAATAATGTTCGCAAGATTCTTACGGAAAGCATTGTGATTACCGGCACGAAATGGTGTCTTCAATAGGAGATGAGAGCAGATTCAGCGGATATGAAGCATTCTATATACTCGTATATACAACGCCTTGTCTCAAGCTATGAGCTTATGTAGTAAAATAATTGTAATTTTCGTATTCGTTGGGATTTCGTAAGTCGAGTGTTTGCATGAAATGTTTAATCACATTATGCCTCTTTTAGCCTGTACAATACTAGTTTTATTATTTCAATACAATATGTTCATTTACTGCTCACTCAACTGAAAAACATTTTTTAAGAATGTAATAATTCGTACTGTATTTTCCAATTTATTCCAAATGGACTTTCATCAGTTCCCCTTTAAGTAAACGCATAAATATGTGATATTGAAAGATCTAAAAATTTGGCAAATGCAATTTGAGTATCATTAAAATATTTTTTGAACAAATATAATAATATCTATTGTCAAATTGATTTAGATATTATAACACTTATTAAAAATAAGTTTTATGTATTTAAATGTTATTTTAATGGTTTTAATGAAATTTGGATGTATTATTTTGAAAAAAAAAATTTTTTTTTGGGGGGGGGGGGGGGGGAAAATAAAAAAAAAAATTTTTTGTGGTTGGTGTTTGAAAAATATCACTTTTTTGGCGAAGT